>MDKH01115258.1:0-33626 GCA_005239495.1 Nicotiana undulata | reverse complement strand
AGTCCTTATGACCCACCCTTATGACTTCGGCCGATAGTCTTGTCCGTGTCGGTTATATATATATATACGCATTGCATTCATCCGCATTTGCATTGAGTTGGGTTCGTACGAGGGTGAGTTGAGAAACAATACAGAGTACTAGGAAGTGAACAATTGAGAATATAGATAAGACATTTCGGATAATGAGGAAGAGAACAAGTAATATAACTATGAATAGCTTACAAAGGAAGACTATGTTTGAGATCAGTTACTGATTGTTGCTTACATGTTCTTATACTTGATGTACTTTCTCACATGATTTATTGCTCAGCATGTATTTTATTTCATTATGTACTGGACCTTAGTGAGTATGTATTCTACCTCTCGTCACTACTCTTTACGAGTTTAGACGGGATACTCACTGGGTACATATGTGATTATATGTACTCATGCTGCACTTTCTTTCTTTTTCTGCACTTGACTGTGCAGGCATTGAGGCTGGTTCGTCTGTTCGTCCCTCAGCTGATAGGTACTGATCGCGGCGTCGCTCCACACGGTGAGCTGTCTTCTTGGCGTTTTCCTGACAGCACCTTTGGAGCCTCCTAGTTTCATTTTGCTTAGTCTTTTGTTCCAGACTGCGGCTTGTGTATTTTGTATATGTATTTCTGCTGTTGTATCTATGTAGCCACTCGTTGACATTGTGACACTAGTCCCGGCACACACTTGTTGTAGTTATCGGGGTTGTATATATATTGGTCCTAGCTATGGTTCAGCTTGTTTCTACGACCTTACCCCATATTGTTATTGTATTCCGCATTTTTATTGTTATTGTTGTTCGTTGGCTTGCCTAACCTCGCCGTTAGGCGCCATCACGACCTGGACCGGTTTTGGGTCGTGACACCCATATTACGCAACACCTCATGGCAACTATCTAGATATTCCTGAGGGTCCTCTGAAGTAGAACCACAGAAATGGACAGGGAATAGCTTAATGAACCTGTCAAGTCTCCACAAAGCATCTGATGACATGGTTGCCCCATTAGCGGGCGGCACACTACAACAAAAATGGGCTTTAGCGGTAATATAAAATAGTTTTAACGACAATAACAATGGCCGCTATATGTTTTACCAGCAATTAGTGTTTCGCCGGTGAAGCCAGTGTCGCTAAAGCCTTTAGCGGCTATTGTCACAAAAGCTGGCAAAAGGTATGGTTTATTGCCGCTAAAGATTATTATCTTTAACGGCAATTGTTTGCGGCAATTATAATGGCTACTAAATCTAATCCATAACGGCTAATTATGCTGCTTTAGCAACCATTTTTGTAGCTGCTAAATTAAAAATAATTGCCGCTAAAAGTTCACATCTTTAACAGCAATTGTTTGCGGCAATTATAATGGCTACTAAATCCAATCCATAATGACTAATTATACTCCTTTAGCATCCATTTTTATAGCCGCTAAATTCAAAATAATTGTCGATAAATGTTGGCATCTATAAAGGCAATTATTTTGTGGCAATTAAAATGGCCGTAGTATCCCTTCTGAAAACATCTTAGTTTACCATTTTAGTGGCTAATATGTTTAACTAAATTGCCGCTAAAAGTCAATATTTTTTAACGGCAATTGTTTTACAGCAATTATAACAGCTGCAATATCCCTTGTAAAACATCTTAATTTGCCCATTTATCGGTCATTTATATAGATGGTATATCCAACTAAATTAGCGCTAAAAGTCACAAGCGGTAATAGCAATATTGTTGCCACCTACATTTATCCAAAATATGACCCAAATAAGAAAATTTATTAATATTAATTTTAAAAAAAACATAATATATATCATTAAATCTTAACAAATAAAAGGAAGTACTAATCAAAAATATTGATGTCACAATAACTAAAATTATATTGTTTGAACTAAATAGCTAATGTCATTATATAACTAATTTGACGAATGATGGTCTTCAAACGATTTCCGCAACTTTTCATCATTATGAAATCTTCCACCCGCCGAATTATCGAGCATCAAACTATATGACCTGAAATTATAAAATAATTATATCAGAAGATAAAATATAATGGGGAAAAAACATCTTTAAAATTCCATCAGTCACAATTCATAAATATAGGAATATAGCAATGTTGTAGCAGGTTCATTTCTTTTCTGGTTCAACTTCCTATCTCAGCAACTAAGTAGTTAATCAAAGTAATGAAATCACATGCAACTCCAATTCAAGAAAACTACTCGACGCGATGGTAAGTCCCAAGCTTGTAAACTTGCAAAATCAGTCTACTTTTAGCACTGGTAGACTGAATCTTGCTTGCTATAGCAGAATCTCCCAACATGCTAATATTTCGGTTCAATATTTGTCGTATACCTTTTTGCAGTATTTCCATACAAAACCTTACGCTGTTCTTTCACTCAGTTTAGAAGCTTAATCTGATATGCAAACTCTTACATTTTCAGAAAGAAGGCCAGTTCCACAATGAAAGCATCTGGAGCTTCACGAGATTCAAGAAACGTACAAAAAGCTCTTCAAAAATCGAGCTACTACGGCATAGTGGTCTCAACTGAGGTCTTTGTCCAGTCTCTCATACAGATACATTCCATATTGATGGTATATTGACACACTTCCTTTTTATTCATGAAGGAATTTGAAGCCAATATTCACAATGGTCGTAGAAACAATGGTGGTAATAGCCATATTTCTAAGAAAAAGGAGCTACTATGGCACATATATCAATGAAACCATCTTATGATACAGTGTCAGAGGCTTGTCCAATTACATATGTTGCTAACTTGAGGGAGAGGTCAGAGAATGTGAAATCTCCCTCGGAATTGAGATTTTTAGTTGAAGACTCGATAAATGATTGCATGATTGGCACTGACTTGGAAAGGTAAAATGGTTGGTAGAATGACAGAATATTATTTCTCATTACTGGTGCTTCTCTGTTAATGTTGTATTACCACCGAGACTATCCCAAGAGAGTTGTATTTGAGTACAAGAAAGATTATGGGACACGCACACAACACGCCACAATAAAACTCAAGTTGTGTCATCTGACTAGCCAACATGGGGGAAAATTAATTGGAGAAAAATTCAAAAGATGAGTAGTACCGTGAGACAGTGAAGTATTTTCAGCAACACTAGGTATCTTTGATGTTTGTGCTACTCGTTCATGGCCACTGTTGGCGTCAGGGACCTAATAAATATTAACACATTAGATAACAATACTTTTATAGGATTGAAACTTCATTAAGAATGCCTATAACTTATGAAAATCGAGTTACTTGTTCAACAGAGTAAGCTTTTCAGATTTGTCAGGCACGCCGCAGTGACATGACAACCCTCCATATTAAACAGAGTAAGCTTTTCTAGAGCTTTCAGAAAAGTAACACCATAATCTGTGACCTTACTGGATGAAATTTGCAACACTTTCAGATTTGTCAGGCCCACAAGAGGCTTCATATCCGAATCCGTGATGCAGTTGCAGCAATTTATATTAAAAAAATTCAAGCTTTGTTAGACCTTTAAGATGAAACATACCGCCGTGAATTTTTGGGCACCTCTCCAAATTTAACTTCACCAAGTTAATCAACCCAGCCAACACACTCATCCCTTGAGCAGTAAGTATATTGTTTCTCCTAAAACTCATAGTAGTCAAGTTTGATAGACCACTTATATTTTCCACTCCACGGTCCGTAATTTGGTCACAATAATTATGATTTAGTGCTTGCAGATTTTTGCAATCTTTGAGATTAGTCAGTACAGAATCCGTGACATCACATCCAGACACATCTAGGGAAAGTAGAGATGGACCATGTGAAGAGATGACATCCATCCAGTGGTCGTTTAGACCAGGATATTCTCCCATATTAAGATCCTGAAGAGCACAATGGGGACATAGAGTGAAGGGAATAGGCTTGCAGACCACCTTGCAAACTATGCTCTAGATAAGGGAGACACAGAGTGCCAAGACTTCTGGGAATTGGACTCAATGGGGAAACTGATTCTGAATGATGATAAGCAAATATGTCCATACTTGAGAATAAGGGTTGCAAATAACTGATGAGAGGAGAAGGGAGAACAAGATGGAGGAATATGGAGTGTAGTGCTACATATTTCCCTGGTCGAATCTGTATGGAGGAGAACATGGTGATACATTATTTCACTAACATTGTTTGCTTTTTTGCAGGTACTAAAACTGAGTTGTTGGTCTATTACCTAAGGGATCTCTCTTTGGTGGTATTAATGCATTGTATTCATTCCAAAGGAGAGACTTTAGGAATAGCCAATAACTCAGTAGCATGGATTTTTAGAAGAAGATATGATAACAGGAATAAAATGTCCCAGAATGTGTATGAGAATTGGGCATAGGCTGAGGTACTGGGAGGGTACTGTAAGTGCTCTCAAATATAACCTAACTGGAAACATAGTTGGCCAAGGAAAAACATCTGGCATATGCAGTAACTCAGCAACAAGGAACAGCAGGAGGAGGTATGAAAATACAAGAAAAATGCCAAAAAGTCTAAGAGAATTGGACATGGTCGATGGAGTATGGTTGATGGCAAGAAGGACATGAGTAGGGAACAAGGAACAAGTTCAAGTGCAAAAGCTGCAGGAAAAATGCTGCTGCCCAGAAAGTATAAAAGAAATGGGCAGCACAAGTTAGGGGAAAAAGGGACTAGGGACGACTATGAAAACAGAAGGAAGGATGGGAGTGAACATACAGGGAGTCAGGTAGAGTGCAGGGCAGCAATTAGATCGGTACTTAGGCAGATGAAGCTAGGAGAGAAAAGGTTTGAAACATTGCTGGGGGAAAGGAAAATAGGAAGGAGTTGCAGTGTAGAAGATCATAAAAATCTCATTAAGGGCGCATGCAATCACTTTTTGACAAGTAAGGAGGATAGGTGGAGTAGAAGTAAGGAGATCACATTGGATCACCACGTACAAATCCTTAGGGAAGAGTACATGGTGATGAGGTTTAATACTAAACTTGTGTTCATTTTTGCAGGTTTTTATGTACTCATATCCTACCTCCAAATACGACTTCTATGGGTGGTATTAGTACATGGTACTCATTCCCTTGAAGAAGGAAATGTGGTAGGCACAAATATGAGTACCAACTACTGGAAAGACTCAACTGGTGACATCTTCACATGTTGGAATTGGCAAGACATTGAGGAAATCATAGGGGCTTCATGGACCTGGTCCTCAATGCAGCACATCTATGGGCCATGTGAGGAGTCACCCAAGGGAAGGATATCAACAAAACACAAAGGGACAACACATGCATTTGGAGGCAAAAGATACATCGTTGGAATGACTTTGATTCAGACACACCTCGATTGGGAGAGGAGTACGGGCTTAGACAAGGACAAATGGGGTAACACCCTGGTGAATCAAGCTCCTACATCCTCTAAGGAAGTTGATAGAACAATGCAAAGAAGAAAGGAACCACGACACACAACCAAATTGGGAAGAAAAAATCACATAATAAATAGGAATACATATTGTTCCTATACCTTGGCTTTCCAGGTTTGGTTTTTTGGAATTGGGCTTCATGGGAATGAAATAAGTTACCAGAATATCCAGCTAGCAATAAAGATGAGGAAAAAAGGTATATGAAATCATGAAGGCAGTATTACGTTGGTGATGAAGAATGCATGCAAGTGGAACAACACGAAAGTACTCACTTCTCCTAGGAAGGAACTTGGTTCATTTGGACAAACATTATGTTATTATAGGCTAGTTTTTAAAGGTAGTTTAATCATTTTTTATTTTAGATCAGGTTGTGATACTAATATTGGGCTTATTAAGTCCAATATTGGTAATAGGTTGTTATGTATAGTTGTCACATATTATCATCTCACTCCCAGTTCTGAAGACTTACATTTTATGCTAGGAATATATCCAACTAGAAATCAAGTTTTAGTTTATTTCCTTTTTAAGTGCAAGAGAAACTTTACTGATGCAATTTTCTAGGTAGCTCGTCATATGGAAAAGGAATGTGATATAAAAAATATAACGGAGTGAAAACAGAAATGGAATGTTTTTTATGCCTTTAACAATGTAAAACAGAGATATGGAATGTTTAATAGTACAACAAACAATTTAGGAAAGAGTTTAACCAAAAACGAGTTTAACATGGAGCCAACTTTGCCACCGCTAGTTCAAACAGTTAAACTATTTCTAGTTTCACCTTCGATTTTCACATATTGGTTCATTAACTTTTAGTCAATTTTGCAAAAACATCTTTATACACGGAATGGATTGGTTATAATGAGGATTCATCGTAAACGAACTATATCTACATAGACCATTAACCTACAGCAAATCTCTCATTTATGGGCATGGGACAGGTAATGTGAGTTCACATGGGATGCTAAGCTCGCATAGGTGGAGTTATGTGTTGAGCATGGATTGAATGTGCAAGTCAAATATTATGTTGTTGGAAAGATAAGATCTTTCATCTGGTGGTTCTACCATGTGACTTTATTACACGTTTGCAGTAGTTGATGTCCAATTATTTTACTGATTACATGTATTCTGTTTTGGAGTATCTATAAGATCAACAACAGAATTACTTGTGAGTTTGCACAATTAGGAATAACCAGAAGCCACATTTAGGTTCTACAGTCACCACACATGCATTATGGTACCCTATCCAACAATAAGCCACAATATTACTAACTAGAGCATACCCTATCCAAAAATAATCCACAATGTTCCTAACTAGAGCATGAAATTTGGGCCAGATGTACTCCAATTTGTTAGAGGTGGACTACAGGGATCAGGCAAGGTAATTATGCATAAGCTGGTTTTCAAACTGTTATGCATCCCTGTGCATCTGGTAGATGGCAATAAATATATGAGTTTAACTTTGACTTATTAATAATTCTGATTTGAAAAAAAAAAGGAACTAATGAAAAAGATTATATTTTTTTGTCAGTTCTGTGTATAAAGATGTTTTTGCAAATAGACCTCCTAGAAGAAATTCAGAAACACGAGTGATGTACTTCTTTTTCAAGATGGAGAACCTTAGAATCATAAATTGATTATAATGAGGATGCATCATAAACGGACTATATCTACATAGACCATCAACCTACAGCAAATGAAGATACATACACTCTATCTACATAGACCATCAAACTACACCAAAAGGAGGGGCTGACCACACAAGAGAACAACATGAAGATATGATGAGTGACAACGAGTTAAGCGATGAACCTGTCCAGAATTTAAACGAGCGACATGAGGCAACTAGATTTAAGAGTAAGACATGGGCTGACCAAGAAAGGGGTTGGTTTGAATACTTCCCAACAGGATATCCCCTCCAATGATTTGTTAGATCGATCTGGCAACATGGTACAATTTTCAAACAACCAACAAACTTTAATGATGATGTCGCCGGAAAAAAAAACAACCAAAAGGAGGGGATGACCACACAAGAGAACAACATGAAGATACGATGAGTGACAACGAGTTAAGCGATGAACCTGTCCAGAATTTAAACGGGCGACATGAGGCAGTTAGCTACATGGACTGACCAAGAAGAAGAGTATGAAGAAGATGAAGAAAATTATGTTGGTGATTCCGAGGAGCTAAACACTCAAGAGACTGGTTCGTCAACACGACAAGGTGGTAAAGAAAAGGACGGGGCAGTAGCTACGGTTGAGCAGGTTGCTAGTCCAGTTTGGGTACGGACGGAAAGTTAAAAGTAATAAAAAAAAAGTATTAAGTCTTTTGATATCAGCAGAGACTTAAAAGTTAGAACGATAGAGAAAACTTATTATTCCCTAATAGAAAACAAGCAACAAATTTAGACAGTGTAAATGTAGACTCTGTAATTAAATTGACCATCTCATTTAACACAATGCAGAAAGCTAACAAGAGCAGCAACAACAGGCAGAAGTAGAATAAAATGCACAATGACAGAAACAGAAGTTTGCCGAAGGAATTGGGTCAAGACTTGACATCAACCTGTGTAATAGAGTTAGGTTTTTCCGGCAGCGAAGTCGATTCAAGAGGGAAATCGATTCTACTGTAAATTGATTCTACTGTAAATCGATTGAAAATCTAAGAGAAGAGAATTTACCTGATAGGCTGTCGCTGACACAGTGTAAATCGATGTCGTTAGACGCAAGAACGAGTTTGTGCTTTTTCAGCAGAGAATTACCAGATGCGCTGCCGTTGACACAGAGAAGACAATGTTTTATGTATTTCGTTCAACTGGGCTGTGAGTTAGGTTTTAGTTCTATTGTTTTCTAATTTAGGAGGGAAACAATAAAAGGTATAAAAAAAATTAGAGGGAAAGATTTTCTCTTTTTTGTGCGGAGGGATAGTTAAAATAATACAAGATTAATTTCAATTACTAATTTTTAGTGGCTATTATTTTTTATTGCCGGTAAAGAGGTATCTTTTACTGGCTAATGGTCATATGCCGCTAATATTTAAGCTTAAAGTATTTATTAGCGACCATTGCCTTATTGCCGCTAAATAATTGCCTCCTAAGGCCTTTTTTGTAGTAGTGGCACTGCTGCAACTGGATGAATTACCCCAATGGGATTGGCCATTGGAGTCTGAAACTGAGGAGTAGTCTGAACTGGAGTGTGGGTAGTAGGAGTCGGGACCCCTCCTCCAGCCTGAGATACGGCTGCTGCAACAGGAAAAGTGCCAGTCTGGGCCACACCCTCCTTAAGGCCCACTAAACAAACCCAAAAATCCTGAAGAAATGGGGTAGCAATAAACCCCTCGGGAACCTGAGCTGGTCCCGCTGGGACAGTCTGAGCCGGAACCCCTTCATTAATCTCAATCTGGGAATCCGCAGCTATGGCTGCTGCCTGAGTAATGGGCTGAGTCCTGCCCCTGCCTCGGCCTTTGGCGTGGCCTTGGCCTTTGCCCCTAGTAGGAGCTGCTGCTGCTGGAGGTCCGGAATTCTGGCCAGCGGAAGATGAAGCACATGTTCTTGCCATCTGCGAGAGAATAGAAGAATCCAAATCAGTATTTGAAGTACAAGAATTCGCATGATAGAATAGAAATAAAAATGGAGTTGTTTCCTAACCCAATAGCCTCTGAGAGATAAGTACAGACATCTCTGTATCGATCCTTCAGACTCTACTAAGCTTGTTCGTGGATTGTGGGACCTAAGTAAACCTAGTGCTCTGATACCAACTTGTCACAACCCAAATTCCCAACCTTAGTGATCGTGATGGCGCCTAACACCACACTTGCTAGGCAAGCCAATGTTAGAAATCGAATAATATATTTCCTTAATTAATTACTTAAGCATAAATAAACAAATTTCAAATGAACTTAATAAGAATAATTTTCGACAACAATAAAATAGAATAATAATAATGACCGATTAAATAGAACGAACCGCGAACTAATTATAATAATAACTCTAAGACTACCCCAGGGTCCGGTGTCACAATCCACGGGCTACTAAAGAATACTACAAATAATGGCTGAAAGAAATAATGTAACTGTTTTGAATAATATAAAATAGTGTATGTAGAAATAGGAGAAGACCCTCGGAATCTGCGAACGCCGGCAGATGTACCTCGTGTCTCCAAATGAATCGGGTGGTCGTCCTGAAATCCTCTACTGTTGACTAATACCTGGATCTATGCAAAAGAGCACAGAGTGTAGTATCAGTACAACCGACCCCATGTACTGAGTAAGTGCCGAGCCTAACCTCGGCGAAGTAGTGACGAGGCTAAGTCGGGCTTCAACAATATAATCGATAACAACAATAAATAATAAAGCTAGAAAGAAATCTAAACAAATAGATAAATAAGTGCTGCAACAAAATAAAATAACTCAGCTATAACCAATTCTCAAATAACTCTTCAAAGTTCCAAACTTTGACTTTGAATAAAAATAGTACTGGAATATTTAAAGAGTAGTAAAATAGGCAATTTAACTTTTCAAAACTTTTATTTTCTTTTTCTTTAAGAATCAGTAAAATATAAATGTCCCCCCTTATCGCTCCTTGTTGCGGCGTGCAACCCGCTCCCACCTGTCCTCCCTTATTGCTCTTCCCTTAATTATCACCCTTATTACTCCTGTTGCGGCGTGCATTCCGATCCCACCTATCCATCCTTATCACTCCTTGTTGCGGCGTGCAACCCGCTCCCACCAGACATATCATATCAATTTATTCGTAATTTTCACGATTCAGGCCAAGCCTTTCACAATATTTTTGTCTCAACAATTATAAATAATAAACTGCATTTATCTCATAACTTTATCCATAACCTCTCAACCATGAAATAGGAATATCAAAATGTAAACATTTAATTCATAAAAACAATACCAAACCTCGCAACCATGTTTGTATCACCAGTAAACCAGCTCAAACAACCAATACTCTTTCCAATTAGTCACAACAATATCTAACAACCCATCAACAAGGCCAAATAGTCATAGAATCAATAATGAACATATAACAACTAAGACAATGATCAAATAAGTGGGGAACGAGAAAGGGGATCATGTTTAACAACCAATTTGGGTGATGCATAGATACTCATCACCACACATATACACCACGCCCATGCATTTCACATAACAAACAAGTGGGGAGTCATATTCCCTCAAGCCAAAGTTAGACCAATGTGATGACCCAGAAGGTCATCCTAAGTAATTCCATCTAAATCTGTGTTTCGAGGCCTCGAAAGCCTCCGTTAATCTCACCTCGATATATGTGCGCAGCCCGAGCAGGTAGCCGGGAAACTTCCATGTGAAAATTTGATAAAAATGGGATTTTTGAATTGAATAATTGAATAAAGTTGACTTTGGTCAACATTTTTGGTAAACGGATCCGGACCCGTGATGTGACTGTCCCGGAGGGTCCATAGGAAAATATGGGACTTAGGCGTATGCCCGAAATCGAATTCCGAGGTCCCAAGCCCGGTAAATGAATTTTTAAAGAAAATTGTTTTCTGAAAAATAATAAAGGCTTTTGAAAATGAATAATTATGTGAAAACCGTGTTACCGGGCCCGTATTGCGGTTCCAGAGCCCGGAACAGGTTTGTTATATGTTATTTGTCCTATCTGTGGAATTTAGGGTGAAACGGGCTTGATTTAGTTGGTTTCGGATCCAAATGAGGAAAAATGGAGTTAATGAACTTGTGGGGTTTCTAAAGAATTTGAAATTTGGCTTGAGAGGTGAGTTTATGTTCCCGAGGTCCGAATGAAATTCCGAGACCGGGAATAGTTCCGTTGTGACATTCATAACGTATCTGCAAAATTTGAAGTCATTCCGAGTGGAGTAGGCCGGTTCGGCGCGTTGAGGTGAATTCTAGAATTTCAAAGTTCTTAAGTTTGATCAATTTTGTTTTGGAGTTTAATTCATTGTTTTTGATGTATTTTTGTGGTTTAATTATTTGCACAAGTCCGTAGGATGGTTATGAGGTTGTGTGTGTGATTGGTTTTGAGCCCCGAGGGCTCGGGTGAGTTTCGGGTAGGCATCGGAGTGCAAAAAGTAGGAAAAATCTGGTGCACTATGCGATCGCACTCGCTTCTCCGCGATCGCATAGTGTAATAGGTAGGAAGGGGGCTGGGGGGTTAGTTGTTCAGTGCGAACGCACCTCAAAGGGCGCGATCGCGGAGGGTCCAGGGTTAATACTGTGCGAACGCAGGTGGGGTGCTGCGAACGCACAGAGGTTAGCATAGGGCCTGGGGCTGGGTAGAATTGCCCTGTGCGATCGCACAAGGGCCTCTGCGATCGCAGAGCTTAAGCAACTTACCTCTATGCGATCGCACCTCATGTTCCGCGATCGCATAGCATTAAAAACGCCAAGTTATATTTTTAACCCCAAAACAGACCCATTACGGGTCACTCCCATTTTTCACTTCCCCTTTCTTCCTCAAACCCACCCATAAGCAAAAATCAAGCTCCCCAACTGCCATAACTCCATAGGTAAGTGCTCTTGACCTCGTTTCCTCTTAATTTCTTCAACTAATCACTAGATTCTAGGCCTAAAAACATGGAAATTAAAGTAGGAATTAAGGATTCTAGGTAAAGTTGGATTTTTAGAATTTTGAGTAATTCAACCTCCATTTGGGGTCAAATCCTAACACAAATCATATATTCTAACTCGTGGGGTTATGGGTGATCGGGTCTTGGTCCGAGCCTCGTGTTTGGACCAAGCGGGCCCGGGGTCAAATTTCGGAATCTTAGGAAGAATGCTTTGAAATAAATAATTAGGCTATGGGTTTGATTTATTGAGCCATTATTGATATACTTGGGTTGATTATGTCTAGATAATACCGTTCCGGAGTCGGATTCTAAAGGAAAGGCTGTGATCGAGGCTTGACTTGCAATTTTTGGAGCCGAGGTAAGTGTTTGGCTTAACCTCAGCTTGAGGGATTAGGTATAGAGTCTTATTTGCTATGTGCAACTCATGTCCAACGTATAGGCGTGGTGACGAGTGCCTATGCGTTGCGGTCAAGTATGCCCGTGAGTCAATTGTGATGAAATTTGCTATGTTCTTAATATTCCCCGCACTATGAGTAAATTATGAATTAAAAGTGATACTTGATGTTGTTTCATGACGTGGAGAGTTATTGAGTTATTTGTTCCAGTTGAGGCTTACACTGTTGAAATTGTATTACTGATGCGAGGTTGGTTATAGCTGAGACCCTTGTCGGGCATTTGTTGATGTTGTAAATGATGATTTCTCCTTGCCGGAACAATAGAATTGTATTGAATATTTCCATGCACTTGAGACTTCGTGTTGTTGACTTTCATATTATTGTTGCCTTGTGTTTTTATTATTCGTCGCACGAGGGGACATGCCGTGTTGACTGAGTGTTATTTTATATGCACGAGGGGACATTCTGTGCCGAGTGATTGTGAGGTTATGCTTGAGGGGACATTCCGTGCCGAGTGTTATTATATATGCACGAGGGGACATTCCGTGCCGATTGATTATGAGGTTATGCACGAGGGGACATTCTGTGCCGAGTGATTGTGAGGTTATGCTTGAGGGGACATTCCGTGCCGAGTGTTATTATATATGCACGAGGGGACATTCCGTGCCGATTGATTATGAGGTTATGCACGAGGGGACATTCTGTGCCGAGTGTTATTATATATGCACGAGGGGACATTCCGTGCCGAGTGATTGTGAGATTATGCACGAGGGGACGTTCCGTGCCGAGTGACTGTGAGGTTATGCACTAGGGGACATGTCGTGCCTTTCATGTTCATTATATGTTTGAGAAGCTATATTTATGCCTTGTCTTTGCGTTTCATTTATTACCTTGTACTGTTGTGCTAGCATAATGTCACCCTATCTCCCCAACATGTTCTCCCCGTATCTGTCATACTTGCTTATTTCTGTTGCCATTTTTCCTGCTATTATATATAAAATTGCACAGGTACATATGTTGTGTTGGTCCTAGCCTCGTCACTACTTCGCCGAGGTTAGGCTCGACACTTGCTCGACACTTACTCAGTACATGGGGTCGGTTGTACTGATGCTACACCTGCATTTCTTTATGTCGTGCAGACTACGCAGCCGGACCCGGAGATCACTGACGATCGGAGCATCTCATTCAGTCACACAGGAGACTCGAGGTAGACCCGCAGACGTTCGTGGGCCTTGACGTCACCTTCTACTTTCCACTTTCAGCTCTGTCTTACTTTGTATTGCAAAGACAGTCTTATGTATTTATTTCAGACCTTTTGTTTGTAGTAATCTCTTAGATAGTCCGTGAGTATGTGACACCAGTTCTGGGATTTGTTTATGGGTTTTATTTCGAAAAGTGCTATGTTGTATTTTGGGTTATTTTGTTAAATTTTATATGGTGGGCCATTGAAGCCTTAGTTATCTTGTTCGTATTTGTTGTTAATGAGTGTTATTTAGTTCAAACGTTGTCTTGTCTAGCGGGTTCAATGTTAGACGCAGTCATGGCCCGAAGGTGGGATTTTTGGGTCGTGACAAGTGTAGGAATGTCAGCCTTGTGTGTCAGAGTTCAGTGGGTACTCAAAAGGTCCCCAAAGCAGTGCTCACACGAAGAGGGTTGAACTTAAGAAACTAGGAATAGAGTGAGGTGTGCTCATAATATAGGAAGTTTAAGAAAACTTGGTTGAAAAACAGTTTGAAAAGAAGAGGGAATTTTAATAGAGATCAGCTTTTCAGAATAAGGATTCAATTGTTGAAAAAATAGTTTGCGAAACGAAATAAACAAAATCAGCATCACATAAGGGACCCAGGGTGGTCCTGGCAATCACAAACGAGGGGAGAGGTTTGAGGGACAAATACACAGCCTGTGAAGCATGCAGCTTTACACATAGACACATAATCAAAAGGTTTCTAAGGGTTCAAGGATATGACCAAGTGTCAAATTAGAGAACCATATGAACATAACAACTAACATCATGACTGAGTTAACATATTAGTCATAATCATGGAGATACATATAAAGAGTTCAGGCTAGAGAGACACATTGAGCATACAAGGTAAAGTGACAGTAGGCATGTAAAAGAGATTCAAAGAACTGAACCATGAATAGAAACATATTGGTTTGGATGACTGAAGCTTAAATCAGGACATACCAGTATGATGAAGAAAGTAGTAATTCAAACAGATATAGGAGGCACAGTAGTCAGCCTTGGCTTACAGCCAGCTCACTCAAAGTAAATAGCAAGTAGCATAGAAGAAAGAGTGAAAATTCTTTGTTGTGAAAGAGAGTTTTTGAACAGTGTATTGTTCGTGTATGTGTTATCTGTTAAAGATGAATGAGGAGAGTGTATATATAGTCTTAAAACGAGTATAGAGTAGCATAATTATAGAAACAGCATCAATTAAATCAACCAGAGGTCTGGAATCCCTTCAATCAAGGAGTCATGATTCAAACGGGTGTAAATTATGCTAAATAAGGAAAGAATCACTTAGAAGGCTGATTATACCATAATAGGGTAGTAAAGAATGTGGCATGTAATAAGGTCAAGTACATAGTATCTAAAATAAGGAAAATATATATTGAGTGCACTTATATGGTAAAAAGCATAAGTCAATTTTGAAAATTGGTCAAAACATCACGGATGGGGACTGAAATCACAAGGAATAATCCTCAGCTAAGGAAAGTATCTCATAAACAAGGGGATCATTTCAATCAATACGGATTGTATGCACAAATTATAGATTCAAGGAGAAACCAACCTTAATTAAAGAACTATCTCAAGAGTCAGAGATGCAAGAAAGGTAAAGTTGTAGAGAGTTAGGGATTCGAACAGGAATACAATCAATTAGGCAAGGCAAGCAAAAGCAGCACAGATTCGAGGCTAGCACACATTCAGACGAACCACACGAATTAGAGAGTTGGAAACCCTAGTGACTACAATAGCAAAATCACACAAGTTCAGAGACAAAGCAGTAACGTTTGAACATGATAAGAACATAGACAACCTAATCAGAAAACCCAATAGCAATAACAGGATAAAATCACAGAGAAGCTTAAGGGGTTCGTGCATTTAAACAAACATATTAGTCACAGATGGACTCAGAATTTAGGGCAAAGCTAGGGTTTTCAGTAAAGTAAGTTAAAATAAAAAGAAACTTTGAATAAATCGTTGAATAATAGAAAGAATCACATAATGACATTAAAAATAGAAGCAAAAATCATTTTAAAAAGGGGTTATGAAACCCTAATTTGAAGACGAAAGATCGTTTAAAGTATAAAGGTTTTTCAGAGAAAAAACATGTAAAAAGCTTCGTCATATACATAGATCTAAGGCAGATCTAGAAGAAATAGAAGAGATATCATGAGTTAGGGTTTCGTGGAACCCAGAGAAACAAGAAAAACCTCAAAGATGTCGTCGGCGTTAGCCGAAAAAGGTCGTAGCTCTTACTCAGACAGCTGGAGATGGCCGGAAGTGGCATGAGGGACCATGAGAGGTGAGTGAACCGCTCCAGGTTCGCTTGAGGGCCTTAGGGGGTCACTGACCGGTGCAAGGTGAACAAATAACCAGGAGATGATGGGGAGCCATGGTTTCCGGTGAGGGAACCAGCCGGAGAAGATTAACATGCTTCGTTGGAAGAGGGAAGCAAAGGGAAGGTTCTAGAGAGAACTAGAGAGAACCAGAGAGAGATAGAGAGAGAGTGAGAGATGGGGAAATGAGAGGCCGAGGGGGGGGGGTAATTGGGGGTTTAATTATGGTAACACTGATCTGGACCGTTGATCTAATTTGATCAATGGCTCAGATCAGCTGTGGGGTTGGGCCGGGTAGTGATGGGTTTTGGGCTAGGTAGAGAATGGGTTAAAGGTCAGGTGGGTTGGTTTAAAAAATGGCTATAATTTAAATGAATGGGGCTAAACGTTAAATACCCTTAAAACAAGATAACTAGTTAATAGAAATAGCTAATAATTGTGTAAAATGAGATTAAGACTAACTAAATGAAATTAAGGTGATTAACTAAATAAAAAAATATAAAATGATCAGTTATTGATTTTAAAATGGTATAAAATGTACAATTGTGCTGTAATTGCAAAAATTGTTCTACTTAGCTAAATAATGCCACATTGGCTAACTTGTGAAATAATTAAATCTTAATGGAAATAAATAGGATTATGAATAATATATTGAGCACGAAAATATCTTGAAATTATTTATAACACCATTTATGGAATTATGAAATATTAAATAAGCAGGAAAATAATTTGATAAAAATAGGAAAAAATTATGGAAAACCCCCAATTATCATAAAGAGTGATTTTAAAGGTATATATGCAAGTTTGAAAATAATTTGAGGAAAAATTGGGTATCAACACCATCAACAAAAGTATGTGAAAGAGCTGCTCAAGAAGTTTAAAATGGAGGACTCAAAGGAAATAGACACCCCCATAGCCACAACTACAAAATTGGATGTGGATGAACCTGGTTCATCCGTTGATCAGAAGCTATACAGAGGGATGATTGGGTCTCTATTATATCTCACTGCCAGTAGACCTGATATTGTGTTCAGTGTAGGACTGTGTGCTAGGTTTCAGGCAAATCCAAAGGAGTCCCACCTAACTGCAGTGAAGAGAATTTTGAGATATCTGAAAGGCACCACTGATTTGTGCCTTTGGTATCCTAAAGGTAGTAATTTCGACCTTGTAGGATATGCTGATGCTGATTATGCAGGTTTCCTGGTTGACAGGAAAAGTACTTCAGGCATGGCTCACTTTTTGGGCTCCTGCCTTGTGTCTTGGGCCACCAAGAAACAAAATTCAGTAGCTCTGTCTACTGCTGAGGCTGAATATGTGGCTGCAGCCTCATGCTGTGCTCAGTTGCTGTGGATCAAGCAACAACTCATGGACTTTGGTATAGATGTGGGATGCATTCCTATTTTCTGTGATAACACTAGTGCAATTAGTATGACCAAGAACCCGGTTCATCATAAGAGAACTAAGCACATAGATGTTAGACACCACTTCCTTAGGGATAACTATGAAAACGGAATGATCTCAATTGAATTTTATGCTACTGACAAGTAAATTGCATATATATTTACTAAAGCACTGAGTAGGGAGCATTTTGAGAGAAACAGGCTTGAATTAGGGATGATTAAGATCACCTAATTGAAAACCAAAAATGGAAGAAAAATAATTGGCTAGAAAATTTTAAATTAGGTACTTAACCAGACTAATCATTGCTCAGTATCATGTCTTTATTGTCATACTCTCTTGCCATGTATTAATATGATTCCATGGGTCCTCATCATGTTTCTCTATCTTTGTAAATTGAGGCAAATTAAAGACTTTAACATGATGAACCTTGTTCATCCATGCGGGTTCATCTGACTGACAAGGTACGTACTCATCTCCATACACTTATTAAATTAATTACAGTCATACATGAGCAGGACTCTATCTATATCTGGTTCAATTCAAATTCTTAGTACTTATCCAAATTGAACCAGTTTCAAGAAGTCCATTCTCTACTTAATTAGCCTAGATTTAGGGGGTGTATAACCGTCTAATCAATGTCAGTCTTACACCGATTAGACTTCTACTTGAGTAAATACTCTTCCTGTTGTAAATTTAATAGCCACGTCTTATAAATGGGTCATCATTGCTTTCCCTCTTCATAACATACCAAGTAGAACCAAGTCTGTCACGCTCTTCTTCAATTCAAAACTGATCAAATTTTCTTCTCTTTCTAAAAAACTTATCGCAATGTCTTCACCACCACCTGCCTCTTCTTCTTCTTCATCGCCCAATCGTGATTACGGTGGAGGAATTTATGAATCTGATTCTAATTCTCCATCTGTGTATAGCTCTCAATATGTAGAGATATCTTTAACCCCTGAAAACCCTCCAGTTCTTGAACCCACACCTAACCCTACTCCAGCCCCCAAGGCTCGTCGTGTGAAAGTTCTTGCCAGAAAATCTATTGCTTCTGGCTCTCGTGCAAATTCTTGGAGGAAATTATACAGGCTGAAAAGGATAATGATTCTGAATCATCAAGTGAATCCTTCAAATCAGCCAATGAGGATGAAGCACCTGGTTCATCCAGTTCTGAGCAAGGTGATCTTGAGATTGTTTCTGAAACTGCTACCACTGAGAACAAGTTTGTGTTGGTTGGGTCAGTTTTTGATGTTGAAGTGCAGGATAGGCGAAGAAAATTAGGAAAAGATAAAATTCTTGAGAGAGAGGGAGAAGGAGGTTTTGTAAGGGGATTTGGGGAGGACGGCACCCCTTTGGCTATTTGTGGTCCCGTTCCTGAACATGTTGGAGAAGATGTCACTAATTTAGGGGAAAATGTTGTTGAGGAAGCAGCAGCGAGGTTGGAGAGCTTGGGATAGGGTATAGATGAACCTGGTTCATCTATCGAGGAAACACTAGCTGAGATGCTGCAGAGGTTGGGAGACTCCTACAATCCCAAAAAGAGAAGAACTCCCAAGTCCATAAAAGCTAAAACACTTGTTTCTTCCAAGAAACTAAAAGCTCCAGTGTCTGCTGATGCTCCTGCCCCAAAAATGTGTGCTACTAGGAGCGTTGTTCAACAACAAGAAGAAGAGTTAGAAAAAGCCCTGAGAGAAAGCAAAAAGAAGAAGGCGGCCAAGGGAAAGGCCAAAGTGGGAGAGCCTATTGAGGTTGTAATTGTTGATGATGAGGCGATGGACCTGGTCCATCATGAGGAGCAGCTTGCTCCAATTGTGGTTGAGACACCCAAGCCCAAGAAGACTAAGGCTTCTTCAAAGAATTTGGTTGTTTGTCTGCCACACCCTCAAGTACTGCTATAAGGTCCAGGTCCAAGGCCAATAAAGTGAAGGTTGTTGAAAAAGATGAGGATAAAGAGTGGAGTGGAGGAGATGAGAAGGAAGTTGGTGAGGAGACTGATAGAATCACAATGTTCATCAAGAGGACAATTCTGAAGGGAAAGTTATCTAAAGATCTCGAGGAACCTGGGATGCGATACATGCTGGACACACTGGATGTGCAGGGGTGGAAGGACATGGTCCTTCGCATGGAAGGAAGGCTGGCAAGGAACGAATTGGTGGAGTTTATGGCAAATGCAAGTATCAAGAATGGCAGGGTGACCTCCACAGTCAAAGGAATTCAAATCACTTTTGATGAAAAGGAACTGGGAGAGATTCTGAACATACCTGCTGAGGGCTATGATGATTACACTAGGCAAAGATGGCCTAGTCTTGATGGAATGGCCTCAGCTCTCAACATCACCAGATTCTTTTGTGAGAATGAGGAGGAAGTTGAGCCCAGGTCGGTGTTCAAAAGTGAAATGCGGCCCCAGCACAATTTATTCTTTGAATTCATGATCAAGTTCCTGCTGCCAAGACAAGAGAGAAGGCACATCGCCAATTACATGGACCTCACCTTGATGGAGTGTTTGTATAGGGGAAAGTAGATCAACTGGCCAGCTTTCATCATTCAACTCTTGGACAGAGTTGTAAATGGAAACAAAGTACACGCTATTCCTTATGGCTTTATTCTGACGACTGTACTTGCCCACTTTGAGGTTCCTGTGAAGAAAGCTGACATGGCAAATGCTAAGGATTATTTTGGGAAGAACACTTTGCTGACTTGTGATTATATTGTCAATGTTCCGGAAGATGAACCTGGTTCATCTAGGAAGCAGCCTGTCAATAGCAAAGTAAGGTCATTGGTGCAGGAAGGAGAGATGAAGGATGAGGAGATCCTTAGATTGAAATCTCGCCTTCATGAGGTGGAAGCTGAGCGGGATGCTCTCAGAGTTGAACTAGCAAAGGAGAAGGAGAAAAATGAAGGTGTTCTTCAACAAATTCTTTCTCCCCTTCAAGCCAAGAACCCAACCTCATCTGCACTTACCCAACCTTAGGATGTCCAGAGCCACCAAAACCCCCTCTATGACCCAGTCCGGGATTTGTTATGTTTCTGTTTTACTCTATTTTGCTCATGGTTATGGTTGTTTTTAGTTTTCTATGTAGGATGTTTGATTTCCGTTCCAATCAATGAATGTTGCAATTTTGTTATTGACTTGTCTCAATTTCTTATTTAGCTTACATTCACTAGTTTCTTGTGATGATTAATCATGTTTTGCACCTGCAGTTGCCTAAATGGCACTGAGTAATTTTTAACAAATTCTAGTAAGTTTATCATTTTAACACTTTTCGATGATGCCAAAAGGGGGATGATAGAAATATGTGCTTTTCAAAAAAACCACAAGTGATATTTATAACCTAATGAACCTGGTTTCTCTATGATAAATGCTTAAAACCATACAAAGTGTTTGAAGATTGTACAGGGTTAAGCACATGGTTTGTCATCATCAAAAAGGTGGAATTTGTTGACCCAAGTCACTGCATGGTTTTGAAGATTGACAAATGTCTACCAAGTTGAACCAGGTCCATCAGGCTATCATAGTGAAACAGACTCATTGTCACGCGAAGAATCCATGCGTAGGAGATAACAAGTTATGTGAATTATCTGGGAACTAAGAGGTTGTCTCCTAAAGCAAAAAGGTTGCAAATTGATAAGAGGTTAGAGTTTGAATTCAGCAAGGATAGTAACAAAAGAAGGAAGTTGAGTTGAATACAAACTCTTCCACCAGGGAAGAGTTGCATTAGAATTGAACAATATATCTCAACGACTGACTCTATAAAGAGTTGAAGCATTCCTGCTGAAGTGGGATCGCACAAAGACAGAAGTGAAACAAGAATTGAAAGCAAAATTCCCAGAGTTTGTTTATTGAGTCTAGCTAGAAGAACCAGTTCCATCTGTTTGTTTATTGAGTCTAGTTGGTTGTAGTAGGTGATTTAATATTGTATCTTTTCAGCTTTCTTAGAAGCAATTGTAATAGGTACACACTGTTCAAGTTAGAGTTAACTTGAAGCTTGTCGCAATTAGCTAGAGGCTAGGTTGCTACAAAGGGATTAGAGTTAGTCCTAGGTTTACAAAAGAGTTTATTTTGTAAATGTTGTTTGGCTCAGAGTTGTAGTGAAGAGTTTGGGAAAATCCTAATGAGGAGTAGGTCGTGGTTTTTTCACCTTTTGAGCCAGGTGTTTTCCACGTAAAAATCTCTGTGTTTTTACTTTACTGCATTTATTATTCCGCACTAGTAGAAGTTGGAACACCAAGAAAAACCAGGTTCTTCTACTAAGACAACACTCGAAAAATTGGACACCACACAAATCACCCCCCTCTTGTGTGGTATTGAAGTATAAAACATCACCTATGAATGACACCTCTTCATCGGAAAAATACATTTCCAGGGGTTCGTATTCTCCGTCTACGGGGTTCTCAGCAAGATGGTCTGCCAATACTTGTCCCTTGACTGCTTTCTAAGTCACATAGATAATGTCGAACTCACTCAGCAGGATTTGCCACTTGGCTAGTTTTTCAGTGGGCATGGGCTTCTGAAAGATGTACTTTAAGGGATCCATCCTCGATATGAGATATGTGGTGTAGGCACAACAGTAATGCCTCTGCTTCTGAGCCACCCACATTATAGCACAACATGTGCGTTCCAATAAAGAATATCGGGCCTCGTATGGAGTGAACTTCTTACTCAGATAATATATGGCTTGTTCTTTTCTTCCTGTTTAATCGTGCTTCCCCAGAACGCAACTGAAGGCTCCATTTAATACTGCAAGGTAGAGTAACAAGGGTCTACCTGGATCAGGTGGTACTAGGACTGGCGGTGTTGACAAGTATTCCTTAATTCTTTCGAAAGCCCTTTGGAAATCATCGGTCCATTTGGTTGCGGCATCCTTCTTTAGCATCTTGAAGATCGGCGCACATATGACTATGGACTAGGTTATGAATCGTTTGATGACGTCCCAAGAAACTCATCACATCTTTCTTGTTCTTTGGTGATGGTGATTCTTGAATGGCTTTGACCTTCGATGGATCCAGTTCTATTCCTCGATGGATTACAATGAACCCAAGCAATTTCCCAGCAGGCACCCCGAATGCACACTTCGTGGGATTCAGCTTCAGATTGTATTTCCATAACCTATTGAAAAACTTCTTCAAGTCTGTTATGTGATCAGTGGCTTTCTTGGATTTGATAATAACATCATCCACATATACCTCAATCTCTTTGTGTATCATATTGTGGAATATAGTAGTCATAGCCCTCATGTAGGTGGCCCCTGCATTCTTCAAGCCGAATGGCATCATCTTGTAACAGTATACTACCCACGGCGTAATGAAAGCCGTTTTCTCAGCATATTCCTCATCCATCCAGATCTGACGATAACCAGCGAAGCAATCCACGAATGATTATAGTTCATGCTTGGCGCAATTGTCAATTAGGATATGTATATTTGGCAAAGGGAAGTCGTCCTTCAGACTGGCCCGGTTGAGATCCCAGTAGTCGACACAGACTCTAACCTTCCCATCTTTCTTTGGTACTGGCACAATGTTGGCTAACCATGTCAGGTATTCCACTACCCTGAGAACCTTAGCGTTGATTTTCTTGGTGACTTCTTCCTTGATTTTTAAGCTCATATCAGGTTTGAACTTTCTGAGCTTTTGCTTTACCGGCGGACACATTGGGTTGGTTGGCAATTTATGATCCACAACGGATGTACTCAGGCCAGTCATATCATCATATGACCAGGCGAATATGTCGTCATACTCCTTCAGAAACTCTGTGTATTCTCTTTTCTGATGGCGACAGGTGAATGTTGATTCGTGTTTCTTGGACATTTTCTGAATCTCCTAGGTTGACAACTTTGGTCTCGTCCAGGTTGGACTTGGGTCTGTTCTCAAAATTCTCAACTTCTTTAACAATCTCGTCAGGTATGTCATCTTCCTCTAAATCAATGTCCGTTTGTTGCGTTGTCTCGTTGCATGTCACAGTCATCAGTTCATCAAGACAAGTAATAGTAATGTTGTGTAGATAAAGTAGTGAGAGAAAAACAACAATAATAAATATTGATTCATAAAACTTAAACTTTAAAATGCTTTTGATAAATTGGATAACGGTTTTGAACATTGAAGATCTTATTGTAGGAATTGAAAATTGCGAAAGGAAAATCATTTAGTTAAAACAAATGAACAATGCTTGTTTTAGCCTTGCTACCCCGAGGCTCGTCGGGTTTTAGTTGTCCTGATGGTCCAATTCTTGAGAGACGCTCCTCTGCTCACGGCCTGAATGGAAGGGCTTTCCTCCCCTTCCTCGAGAACAACTAGGAGGAGGAGAGGGTGGAGGGCCCCTGGATCTTGTGAGATAGGATGATGATGCCAGAGTGCACAAACTAACCTTTGGGGAGGAGAATAATAAAAGAAAGAAAAAAACAAAACAAAATGTAACCAAGTTAGTGTGGATTATGAAAAAGTATTGCAATATTTAAACACATAGTGCGGGAATGTAAAGCGCGTCTTAATTTAGGAACCTCTTTTGTGCCTGAGGTAGGCCTAGAGACAAATTGATTTGGAGAACTTAAAATGCTAAATACCTCATTTCATTGATAAAAATAGACGAATCCCAAAATGACACTAAATAAACAAGAAGTAAAGTCGCTAATGGCCATTGGCCTTATTACATTAATAAGCGAAAAGAAAATAAATTCCTATCTACTTTGTCCCAGAAGGTCCTTCCCCAGACTCGGCATCCTTGAATCCTTCGAACGATGTCCCCAAAGCGGAAGATGGCCCTTTCACAGTCCCAGAATAGGGTAGCAGCCTCTATTATCATGTTGTTAGGCTGGATATCCAGGAGGGATGGCAGATTACCCAGATATTTCTTGACGAGGGATTTGTCACTAGAGTGTATATATTCCCACCAACTTAGCAATTTTGGGTGGATGTTGGTGACCATACTGAATCTGGGGACTTCGTGCCTCATATTTCTGCAAGGCAAACAAGGTTAGGCCTTGACCCCCACCAGACTCGACTATTTGACATCAACAATTAGCATGAAGCATTTAATTCTCCAAATAAATGCACAGAATGTGATGATGTCCGTTTGGATTTATGGAAACCCAGTGGACTTTTGGACAAGGCTATCTTAAAGGCTATTGTGTGGACAACATGTTAGCCTGGATAGGTTTGACCATGATGCATGCAACAGGATAATGGAGTAAGGTTTTCTATGGGGTTTTAGACTGGTACCCTTGAGTGGACAACTCAAGGGGGAAAGGCACGGAACCGTCGACTGCACCGTTGATCGACTAGTTTTACCGCAAATAAGCTTTTCCGAATTTAGGGGTGATGATATAGGAAGGGCGCAACAACTCATCAAGCATTGCTATAGGGTTTTTTTGGCACGAGTGGAGTATGAATGTTGGATCATGGATAGTGCAATAAATAATAAACATGTAGTCATGTATTTGCATGTTATGAAAGCGGTAAATACAGCAATTTATAATTTAAAATGAAGGAAACCAGAAAGATATGCCAGCTGCTTTGAGAAAAATTAAATGCTTAAAGGAAATAAACAAGTAATTGCGCGCATACGAAGAGGTACAAATTCACAAAGCAATTTGAAAATGGTAAAAGCCTGAAATCCCCTGCAGAGTCGCCATGCTGTCGTGCCCCATTTTTTTCCCCAGGCACTCCTTTAAGGGGCCCCGGTTTGAAAGGGTTTATGACATTGGTTGAGACAACTCGTTCCTTTTGGGAAAGGGGTTTGCATTGAAGAGTCGCCACCTAACGATTTTGAGGTGCGTTAGGGCACCTAGGGGGGTTTATTTATAACTACGTTTGATAACCAGAGATAGGGTAAGGGCTTGAAATTATCCTAAGGGGGAGGTGTTAGGCACCCCTCAGGATCCACAAGTGTGGTTCCCGGCCAAATAGATTTTGTGAATTTTTGTACAATTAGCAAATAAACAAATATGGCACAAATAATAGGTTATTTAGGTCTAAGTTCACATAGGTATGGAAACAGTTAATGGAAGGCTATATTTTAAAAAGAATTATAATCTAAGCAGGTTTATGGGAGTACAGGGGTGTCCTAGGTTTGTTTGTAATACGGATCACATCAATGCAATACACGGTATGACACTCCTCAAAGAGGGGCTACACGTGGTATTAGCGCACCGGTCATCATATCCATATCTACCCTTTCCCACCCCATGAAGGTAATTAGAGTGAGTGTTGGTCACGACCTCTATTGCATGTTGTTACACGTCTCTTCCTATCAGTACCGGAGGAATTTAGGACTTCTATCCTACAAGGGAGGTTCTAGGCAGACCCTCAGGTTTTAAAGGTAAAAATACTAAGTCGACATATAATAAAACAGATAGGACTTCAATTAAAATGGAGCATGGAAAAACACATAGAAGGCTCAGGTACACCTCCACAAATAGTACACATAAACAGCATGACTCATACACAATTAAGGTCCAAATTCAGATCCTAAGCATGGTGTCTAAGTGATAACAGCAGAGTCAGATTTATTACATAACTCAGAGAGGAAGTCCTAATCAGCTTTGCCTACTGGTTTTAAACATGCAAACAGTTAAACAATAGTCACAAGAGACACCAGTTTTATTATTTGAGTTGATTACCTAAGGCTTGCCTAGGTGTGGGTTAATATACAACAGTTGTTCATAATTGTTAACAGTTTTAGATTGTTATACCTAAGAGCATGTGATTCTAAGTGTCGCATCACATACAAGAATTTATTACCAATTGTTAGAACAGGGTGACTGTTCTATGCATCCATATTTAGACCAATTGTAATTAAACGAGTGCGATTCTAGAACATGATATCCAATGCAGAATGATGCATATGCAATTGATAAAATAGGATTTCTGAATGCACACAAAATCACAGCCTTATGCGTAGCTTCAGAATAAACATAGGCGACAGTTTTAATGTTGTTTACCTAAGTGTGGAACATGGTGGCAGCATGAATAACAACTGATGTTAACACATTTTTAGAGCAAGATTTATGAATGTTTTCAGGTCATGTAAGATGCACATAGGACAGAATCACATTATTTTGTTTTATGTCATTGTTTACCTTAGAGGCAGGATTTCTAAGTGCTGATGAGATGCTGAAAACAGTACATATGGATCCTATGTAGCATGATATCTAATGCATGGCATGCTTGGCATATGTTGTACCTAAACATGGCTACTATTGCGCATAGAGAAAGTAAACCTAGGAAGCATGGTTTCTACCCTTGATTACACTACAACAGGCATATCACCCTCCCATTTCACTATCCATCCCCAGAGTTGTTTTACAAATAATTATTACAGACTATTGGATGTGAATTACATAACTGAAATAGAGAAAAAAAATAAGAAGTTAACTATAGGGAGCCTACAGTATAGGCCCAGATCTCCATGTCCTCAATGCCAGGTATTGTTTCACAGCCTTTCTCACAATCCGGGTGTGTCAGAGTTCCCTAAAGGCCTCAAGGGATCCCGGGCAGTGCTCACACCCAGATTTCATAGCCAAGATAGAGTAAGTGCAGTGTGGAATAGCCAGCCTTAGGGTGTCAAAGTTCATAGGGAGCTCAAGGGTCCCAAAGCAATGCTCATACAAAGGGGCAGAACTTAAGAGGTCTAAGAGTAGAGTGAGATTGCTTGACAAAGTTTGAAAACTTTGAGTAGGAAAACAATTTTGGAAAAGGGATTTAATTGAAATAATTTTCATAACAAAAGTTTAACTGATGAAATCAATTTGAAAGAGCATGAACACCAATGTCAGGACCAAAACAAGTCCAACATCACACAAAAAAGTCCAACAACCACAAGCATGGGTAATAGGATTTGAGGGACACATACAGAGCATGTGAGGGTAGGCATGTAGCAGACAGTACACAATCAGAAGTTCCTAAGGATTCAGGGGATTGGGGATACAGCATGGTACAAGATCAGACTAGACATAGCATCAAACAACTTAAGGCAGTAGAAGATGCCCTGAGCAAACTAATGTACAAACATAGGCATGGAGATTCACATAGGAATAAGATAGCTTAACATACTAGATACAACAGAGACTCTAATTACATGTTGAACAGCAGAACAGTAGATAGAAACACACCAGGAACACAATGAATTGAAACAGTAATAGAAACATGTTGGTTTGAGGACTGGAATTCTAATTAGGACATACCAGTGAAGTGAAGGAAGCGGTAACACAAAGCAGGAAGTAGGAGATGCACAATAGTTAGCCTTGGCTTGTAGCCGGCTAACTTAGAAGAATAGCAAGTAGCACAGAAGAGAGAATAGAGAGAGTTTAGTTATGAGAGAGAGCTATTGAACTAGATTAGTTCGTGTGTTTGTGTTAATGAGAAGTAATGTATATATAGTTTTGAAAACAAGTAGCAAATAAGGTAGGAATCAAAAGTAACCAGTAATTAAGGGATTGAGTATCAATCAGTACACAATCAGCATAGGTATCCCTTAATTGAAGGGGTTAATTTCAAACGGCTAGTAGGAAAATAACAAATAAGGAAAGTTCCCATATGTGACATGCATATAACATATAAGGAAATAACTTAGCATAGTACAAGCATGGGATATGCAATTGAGACTAGGTTCAGAATATATCAATTAAGGAAATAATATAAGACTTCGTGTGACAACACAATTGACCAAAATAAAGCAAGGAAATAATTTAAAGGTTGTAAATCAGTAAGGAAATCTTACAAAAGATCAATGAGAGATATCAATTACAGGGAATTAGGGGTTTAAACAGGAGTAATAATGACTCCTGTGAGTACACGAAGTAGACACACAATAGGAAAGGAAAATCAGAGATTCGAGTAAAATCACATAGAATCAGGGATTCAATACTAGCACAAAGTAAATGATTAAAGGAATTAACAAACGAACATGATATAACAGGGAGAATCAAAGAGTCATAAACCCTAATGACTGTAGTAGCAAGAAGTCACATAAGATTAGAGATTCATCGAAACAAAATAGTAATGACTAGAGGGATTAAACAGAGCAACTACAGCATAAGCAGAAGAAGCCAAAATTAAGAACCCTAATGAGCAAAAATAGGATAAAAATCATAGAAAACTCAGGACGTATTCATAAGGGACAAACACATATACGAATTGAAAGAGTAGATCAATAAAGGCAAGCCTAAGATTATAATACAGTGTTAAAACTAAAGTTTTAACTTAATAAACTATGAAAAAGAGATTTTAACAAAAACCTTTTGAAAATACGAGAAGAATCTCAGAAGAACCCTTAAACTTGAAGAAATCAATTTTGAAAGATGGGTTATGAAACCCTAATTTCGAGAAGAAGAAACATTAAAAAAAGGAAGGTTTTTGAAGGAAACATGTAAAAAACTTCACAATATAGACAAATCTATGACATATCTAAAAGAATCGAAAAAATTTCAAGAGTTAGGGTTTCATAGAGAACCCAGAGAAGATCAGAAAAACCTCAAAATATTACCGGTTTTAGTCGGAAAGTCATAGATCTTACTCGAACGGCCGGAGATGGACGAAAAATGGCATGAAAGGCCGTAGGGGGAGTTGAACCGCTCCAGGTTCACATGAACCTCAGGGTAGTGTCAAACCGGCGTGGGGTGAAGCAAAGGCTAGGATATGATGAGAGGCCATGGATTCCAGCGAGGGAGGTGGCCGGAGAAGATGGACAGATTCCATCAGAGAGGAGGGAGGTGAGAAGGTTTTAGAGAGAACCAGAGATAGAGAGACGATTGAGCGGGGAAATGAATAAGGGGGAGGGGGGGTAGTCGTCTAGGACTAATTAAGGTAAGGACGATTTTGGGCCGTTGATCAAAATTAATCAACGGCCAGTATTCAATCAGATGCTAGGTTGGGTAGGCTTTAGAGATTGGGCTTGGGTATTGGGCTAGATTCATTGGGTTAGGACCAGGTTTGATTTAGGCTAGAATTTAAATAAAGAGTGGCTATTTGTTAAATGCCCATTAAAATTAGATAAATAATTAATAAAAATAGCTAATAATTAACTAGTGTTTAAAATACAAAATGACTAATTATTGAGTTAAAATAGCATAAAATGTATATCTAGGCTATAATTGCAAGGTTGTTGTAATTATAGCCAGATAGTGCCAAATTGGCTAATTTATGAAATAATTAAATCCTAATAGGATTAAAAATGTTATATCGAGCTAAAAATATTTTGAAATCCTTTGCAATGCAATTTATGATTAATTATTGGATATAAAAGTACTGGATAAATTAGAAATAAATTGATAAAATTATGGGAAAATTCCCATTGCTATAAAAACTGATTTTGAAGGTATATATGCAAATTTTAAAATAATTTGGGGTATCAACATGCATATCGGACTCGGACTCCCAAGTAGCTGCCTCGGCAGGCTGACCTCTCCACTGAACACGACCGAAGGATAACTCTTCGATCTCAACTGACGAATCTGCCGGTCTAATATGGCTACCAACTTTTCCTCGTAGTTCAAATCCTTGTCCAAGTGGACACTGCTGAAGTCTAACACATGGGATGGATCGGCGTGATACTTCCGAAGCATAGATACATGAAATACTGGATGCACGACTGATAAATTCGGCGGCGACGCAAGTCTGTAAGCCACCTCTCCCACTCTATCAAGGATCTCAAACGGGCCAATGAATCTAGGGCTTAGCTTTCCCTTCTTCCCAAATCTCATCACGCCCTTCATGGGTGACACCCGAAGCAATACCCGCTCCTCGACCATAAACGTCAAATCATGAACTCTGCGGCCGGCATAACTCTTCTGCCTAGACTGAAGCTGTACGAAGTCTATCCTGAATGATCTTGACCTTGTCCAAGGCATCCTGCACTAAATCCGTACCCAACAACCGAGCCTCTCCGGGCTCGAACCACCCAACCGGCGACCGACACCGCCTACCATACAATTCCTCATAAGGAGCCATCTGAATGCTCGACTGATAGCTGTTGTTGTAGGCAAACTCAGCTAAAGGCAAGAACTATTCCCAAGAACATTCAAAATCAATGACACATGCTCGCAACATATCCTCTAAAATCTGAATAGTACGCTCGGACTGTCCGTCTGTCTGAGGATGAAACGATGTGCTCAACTCAACTCGTGTGCCCAACTCACGCTGAAATACTCTCCAGAAATGTGAGGTAAATTGTGTACCTTGGTCAGAAATAATGGACACGGGCACACCGTGAAGGCGAACAATCTCCCTGATGTAGATACCTGCTAACCTCTCCGAAAAATAAGAAACTTCCACAGGGATGAAATACGTTGACTTGGTCGGTCTATCCACAATGACCCATACTGCATCGAACTTCCTCTGAGTCAGTGGGAGTCCAACTAGGAAATCCATGGTGACACGCTCCCACTTCTACTCAGGAATCTCAATCAGCTGCATCAATCCACCGGGTCTCTGGTGCTCGTACTTAACTTGTTGACAGTTCAAGCACCGAGCTACATATGCCACGATATCTTTCTTCATCCTTCGCCACCAATAATGCTGTCGCAAATCCTGATACATCTTTGCGGCGCCCGGATGAATGGAGTACCATAACTATGGGCCTCCTGCAATATCAACTCACGAAGCCCATCAACATTGGGCACACAAATACGGCCCTGCATCCGCAAGACTCCATCATTGCCAACTGAAACCTGCTTGGCACCATCGTGTCGCACCGTGTCCCTAAGGGCACGCAAATGAAGATCATCATACTGTCGATCCCAAATACGGTCGAATAATGAAGAACGAGCCGCAATATAAGCTAGAACATTGTCGGTCTCAAAAACATCCAATCTCATGAACCGATTTGCCAAAGCCTGAACATCTAAAGCAAGCGGTCTCTCCCCGACCGGAATATAAGCAAGACTACCCATACTGGCTGACTTCCTACTCAAAGCATCGGCCACTACATTGGCCTTCCCCGGATGATATAAGATGGTGATGTCATAGTCTTTCAATAGTTCCAACCATCTCCTCTGCCTCAAATTCAACTCTTTCTGCTTGAACAAATATTGCAAACTCTTATGATCCGTGAACACCTCACAAGGCACGCCATATAAATAATGCCTCCAAATCTTCAGCGCGTGAACAATAGCTGCTAACTCCAAATCATGAACGAGGTAATTCTTCTCGTGGACCTTCAACTGAAGTGAAGCATATGCTATAACCTTGCCATCCTGCATCAACACTGCACCAAGTCCAATCCGAGAAGCATCACAATATACAGTATATGGCCCTGAACCTGAGGGCAAAACCAGCATCGGTGCCATGGTCAAGGCTGTCTTGAGCTTCTGAAAGCTCGCCTCACACTCATCTGACCACCTGAATTGGGCACCCTTCTGAGTCAACATGGTCGTCGGGGATGCAATAGATGAAAATCCCTCCACAAACCGACTATAGTAACCTACTAAGCCCAAGAAGCTCCGAATCTCTGTAGCTGATGTGGGTCTAGGCCAATCCCTAACTGCTGAAATCTTCTTGGGATCTACTTGGATACCCTCTGCTGATAAAACATGACCCAAGAATGCAACCGAGCTTAACCAGAACTCACACTTGGAAAACTTAGCATACAACTGACTGTCCTTCAGAGTCTGGAGAACGACTCGAAGGTGCTGCTCGTGCTCCTCCCGACTGCGGGAGTAAATCAAAATATCATCAATGAAGACAATCACGAACAAATCCAAATAAGGCCTGAACACACGGTTCATCAAATCCATAAAAGCAGCTAGGGCATTTGTCAACCCGAATGACATCACTAAGAACTCATAATGCCCGTATCGAGTGCGAAAGGTTGTCTTAGGGACATCAGATGCCCTAATCCTCAACTGATGGTAGCCAGATCTCAAATCAATCTTTGAAAATACCTTGGCATCCTGAAGCTGATCAAACAAATCATCAATCCTCGACAATGGATACTCTTTCTTGATAGTAACCTTGTTCAATTGCCGATAATCAATGCACATCCTCATCGACCCATCTTTCTTCTTAACAAACAATACTGGCGCACCTCACGGCGAAACACTAGGCCTAATAAAGCCTTTATCTAGCAAATCTTGCAACTGTTCCTTCAACTCTTTTAGCTTTGGTAGGGCCATACGATATGGTGGACAAGAAATGGCCTGAGTGCCCGGAGCCAACTCAATGCAAAAGTCAATATCTACCCGACAAGTCTGCAGGAAACACCTCTGGAAACTCACGGACAATGGGCACAGACCATAGAAGGAACCTCGGCACTAGAATCACGAACATAAGCCAAATAGGCTAAACACCCATTCTCGACCATGCGCCGAGCCTTCATATATGAGATAACCCTGATGGAAGAATGACCAGGGGTCCCCCTCCACTCCAATCGAGGTACTCCCAGCAAGGCTAAGGTCACGGTCTTGGAATGACAGTCCAGAAAAGCATGATAGGGCGACAACCAATCCATCCCCAAAATGACATCGAAATCAATCATATCAAGGAGCAGAAGATCTACACTGGTCTCAAGACCACCAATAACCACTACACACGAACGGTAGACACGATCTACCACAATAGAATCACCCACCGGTGTAGACACATATACAGGAGTACTCAGAGAATCACGAGGCATAATCAAACAAGAACCAAAATATGATGACACATAAGAGAATGTGGATCCCGAATCAAACAAAACCGAAGCATCCCTGCTGCAAACTGAAACCGTACCTGTAATGACTGCATTGGAGGCCTCAGCCTCAGGTCTGGCAGGAATAGCATAACATCGGGGCTGGGCCCCACCAATCTGAACATCTCTGGGATGGTCTGCTGCTGGCTGACCTCTACCTCTGGTAGCCTGACCTCCACCTCTGACTGTCTGACCTCCACCTCTAGCACCTCGGCCTCCACCCCTAGCCGGCTGAGGGGGTGGTGGAGCACCTGGTACGGGAATCATAGCACGGGAACCCTGGTGCTGAGGACCACTCGAGGCTTGGGGAAAAAATCTAGCAATGTGCCCCGGGCCACCACATGTATAACAAGATCTCGGCTGCTGAGACTGCTGGCCATGAAACTGTCCCTGTCGACCGGAGTAACCACTCTGAAAACTCTGGAGCGGCGGTGCACTGACAGGAGCTGGTGGTGCACTGCGGGATACCTGAAGTGATAACTGAAACGGACTAGGAGGATGGCCTCTACCGAAAGAGTCTCTGCCCCCGGATAAGGCACCACTGAAACGTCCAAAATGATGAGGCCTCTTGTCAGACCCCTGATGTGAAACCCCACGTGTTATTTTTCTCTCTTCTCTTACGTAAAATACGTAACGTGGCGT
>ML260385.1:0-11173 GCA_005239495.1 Nicotiana undulata | reverse complement strand
CATACATGTGCATTGACCCATGACCAGATGGAGTTATATACGCGTATATATGTAAATATATGTATATGGGATATGGGAAAAGGTTACGGCGTTATATACGCACCACCACCTGATCAGCTGGTATATGATGATGATGATGTTGTCCACAATGGCTGAAATATGATTCAAACGGCGTTATATATGCGTATATATGTATGTATATTAAAACGGCGTTATATACGCGTATATATGTATGTATATATATGTATATGGGATATGGGAAAGGTTATGACGTTATATACGCACCACCACCTGATCAGCTGGTATACGATGATGATTTTTCCCACAGTGGCCGATATGATATGATGGGATGCCCTCAGAGGCTGATGATGTTATGAAAAATGTACCTATGCACGACATGACATTCATACGCATATGCATGACGCTAAAAGTAATTTATGATTTACAAAGTTATTCAGACTTACAGGTTGAGTCATGTACTCTATATGTCATCCATGTCTCTTATGTATTTATTTATGTGCCTTAAATACTCGGTACATTATTCGTACTGACGTCCCTTTTGCCTGGGGACGCTGCGTTTCATGCCCGCAGGTCCCTATAGACAGGTCGAGATCCATCTAAGTAGGCTATTAGCTCAGCGGAAGATGTTGATGCACTCCATTTGCTTCAGAGTCGCTTGTTTGGTTAGTATGATTTAGACGTGTATTGTTTAGTATGGAGGGACTCTGTCCCGACCTTTATGACATTTATGTACTCTTAGAGGCTTGTAGACATATGCCGTGTACGTGAAAGATAGTACGGCCTTGTCGGCCTATGTTTTGAGTTTATGAATGATTATGTTGGCCTATTAGGCTCGTATGTCACGTGTATATGATGATGTAATAAGAAAGATACGTTACGTTGGTGCTCGGCTGAGTAAGGTACCAGGTGCCCGTCGCGGCCCATCGGTTTGGGTCGTGACAATATTGACCTTATAGTTATAGAAGATTAGAATATTCAAGGTAATGAATCATTTTATGAAGCATCACATAATTCGCTTTGTAGATCCAAAAGAGAGAGAAGATCAGTTATTTCTACTTATTATCAAGTGTATTTGGGTGAGGCTGATTATGATATTGACCAAATTGAAGATCCTGTGACATATCATCAAGCTAGTAATAGTCCTCAATCAGAATAATAGCTTAATGCTATGAAAGATAAGATAAAGTCCATGTATAACAGTGGTGCATGGGATATTATTGAGTTACTGAGCGAGAACAAACAAATAAGTTGCAAATGGCTTTACAAGATCAAGAAGATAGTCATGGAAATATTGACCGATTTAAGGCTCATTTGGTTGCAAAGGGTTTTACTAAGAAAGAAGGAACAAATTATAATGTGACTTTTTCTCCTGTATCCACTGAAGATGGTTTCAGAATTATCATGGCATTGGTGGCCCATTTTGACCTCGAGCTACACCAGATGGATGTTAAGACATCGTTTCTAAATAGAGAGTTGTATGAGAAAAATTATATGAAACAACCTGAAGGTTTTATCGAAAGTGGAAAGGAACACTTATGGGTCGTTTGGCAGAGTGTATAAGAATAGTGCGGAATAAGATTTATTAGTAATGCATGTGTTAGTAATGCAAGCATTAGTTATACATATATTATGTCTTATCCACTGTTTGGTGTGGTGTATTAAAATTATAATGCATTGCATAATTTTTAAGAAAAATAGTTTTTTTACAAAAATACCCTCCATATTCTCTAGCTTTAAGAGACTTTAAGGATAATTGTATCTTTAACCATACTAATGCATGCATTAATAGCCTTGATATTACTAATGCCATGGTTTTCTATGCATTACTTATACATAGGATAATACCAAGTATGATGTGTAACTAATAGAAGTATTAGTTATGCACAGGTTAAGAAAATATATCAAATAAGGTACGAGTAATGCATAGAGCTAATGCTTGCATTATTTTGTCTAATGTGTCACCACCCAAAATCCATAAGGTCGTGATGGCGCCGGACACCATTGTCAGGCAAGCCAATCATTAAACGGTGAAGTTAAATTCCTGTTTAACATTTGGAGATCGCTACATAATAACAATCGAATAAAATCCGCTAAGTAAATTTGATAGTTTAAATATCCATTTTTAATAAAATGCATCCCAACACATCCCAGTACCCGGAATCTCAAGTGCATGAGCGAGCTTCTAAGAGTTTATACAAATACTACAATGCCTGTCCGAAATACAAGTTGGACAAGGAATTTAAAAATAAAAATACAATACATAGAGAAAGACTTTGCCGGCTGTGGGTCATCTCCGGGTGATGCAACTCGTCTAAGTCTCCAAGTCAGCCATATAGCTGTGAAAGTACCTGTGCAACAAAAATGCACAGCAAGTGTAGCATGAGTACGAAAAAACATGTATTCAGTAAGTATCCCGCCTAACCTCAGAGAGGTAGTGATGAGAGGTCGAATTTGACACTTGCTAGAGGTCAATTTAGTATGATCAAGTGAGACACTAAGCATGAATATCATAGGCAATTTAATAAAATCAGTGATAGGTAATATCAACTTCTTTCACATCTAACACTTTAAGTCTCGTCATTTCGGTTAACTATTTAAGATTCATAGGCCAATAAGCAGGAAATCATTACAGAAAGTACGCAGCAAATATCATGCGCCAGAAATGCCGAGGTTCGAACGGCACGGACCAATAATAATTAAATGTGCACTGCCGAAGGGTCGAACGGCTCGAACCATAGATGCATCTATTTTCCCCCACTCGCGAATCGATCATGTGACGCAGTCATATATAAATAATAGGGTTATCCTGCTCGCGAATCATACATGCGACTCAGAAACCCATAGATACACATATTCACACAATAAGTCCACATTTTTATCAAGAAAGTGGTAAAATTCTCTTTTAAGGAACACGAAAATAGCATTTAAATCTTTGTCTGGAAATTCATTTGCCAAGTTTAATAATGTATAAATAGTATAACTTTATCAGGAACACAATTATCCACGTAAGAATCAATTCTCTTTCTAAATGATTAAGAAAAGTAAACTCTAACCTTCTTAGGTAGTCAATCACTAATTCGCTAGTATTAATAGTCTAATATTATTGGCAAGATCACCTCGTACGTACGTAGCCCCCCGCAAATGGTACCACATAATTAATTAGTTCACCTATGGGGACAATTCCCCCTCACAAAGTGAGAAAGGAGACTTAACTTGCTCCGATATTCCATAACCGGATTCCAAGCCCTTCCTATCACTCCAAATCAATTGCACAATGCTCCAAAGCTAGTCAAATAACGACAAACCAACAAAAATATACTCTAATACACATAACCATTTAAATTATATAAATTCCTAACTCAGCTCGAAGAATTGACAAAATTGCCCTCGGGCCCACGTGTCCGGATTCCAAAATTTCTCGAAGATAATAATTACCCATAACCTCACAAACTCAAATATATGATTTTCTCTCAATTCCACGCTCAAATTCGTGGTCAAAATTTAAAACTACAAATTCTAGGTTTTCCTTAAAAATTCCCAACTTTTCCACAATTTTCATGTTGAAATCCATGTTTAACCCTTGTATTTAACTTGGAATGAGTAGAAACAACTTACCTTGACATAAGTGACGAAAATCCCCACTTTAAGCTCTCCACAAATGGCCCAACCAAGAGAAAAAATGAGAGGAAATGGCCAAATTCCCGATTTTTAAAATAATTTGCCCATGCCTATTTCCGCACCTGCGGTCCACATCTCGCACCTGCGCTCCCTCAGGTGCGCCCAAGAGCCCGCACCTGCGGCTTCCTTCTCCTCCAGCCGGATCCGCACCTGCGCCCCCATTGTCCGCATCTGTGCTTTCGCAGGTGCGGAAATTGCATCGCACCTGCGCTCCCTCAGGTGCGCCCAAGAGCCCGCACCTGCGGCTTCCTTCTCCTCCAGCCGGATCCGCACCTGCGCCCCCATTGTCCGCATCTGTGCTTTCGCAGGTGCGGAAATTGCATCGCACCTGCGCTCCCAGCCAAACCTCGCACCTGCGGCGCCAAAGCCGCACCTGCGACCAAAGTCTCGCAGGTCTGGTCGCACCAGACACCAGCAACTTCAGCTCCTCTTCAACTTCAAAGTGTGACCCGTTAGCTACCCGGAATCCACCCGAGGCACCCGGGACCCTGTCCAATTACACCAACCTGTCCCAAAACATAATGCGGACCCGCTCGAGGCCTCAAATCACATAAAATAACATTGAAACAATAAATTGCACTCCAATTCAATCCTTATGAACTTAGAAATTTCAAACTTCCACATTCGATGCCGAAAACCGCCAAATCACGTCCGATTGACCCCAAATTTTGTACGCAAGTCGCATTCAACATTATGGACCTGCCCCAACTTTCAGAATCACATTCCGACCCCATTATATAAATTTCCACTTCCGGTCGGATTTCTTAAAAACCTTCAAATTTCTATCTTTAGCCAAATGACCTCAAAGTATCCTACGGACATCCGAATTCACTTCCGATCGCGCCCCCAACTTCAGAATCACCATACAGAGCAATTTCCAGCCTCGGAGTCCCAAACAGATATCAATATCACTGAAATGCACTTCAACCCAAACTTATGAAATTTTTTCTAAAATGCTAACTTCCACAATATAAGCCGAAATGCCCCCGGGTTATCCAAAACCCGATCCTAACATACATCCAGGTCCGAAATCATCATACGAACCTGCTGAAACTTTCATGTAACGACCCAGCCGGTCATTTTGCGTATCAGGGTCCCGTTTCCTTAAATTAAACCTTCCATAGTGGCTATTCGTTCTTTATGATTCGCGGGAGCGGGTGGTCCGGGATTTCGGAATGATTTGGATGGTTTAGGAACACTTGGTTACTTAAGGCTGGCCTATTTGGCCAAGTTTGACTTCGATCAACATTTTGAGCAAACGACCTCAGAATCGAGTTCTGACAGCTCTACTAGCTCCGTATGATGATTTCGGACTTGGGCGTATGTTCGTCTTGGGTTTCTGATGACCCGGGAGCATTTCGACGCCCGAAATGGAAATCAGGATTTCCTTAAGTTTAGAATTTAGCCTGGAACGAGACTTCATGCTATCGGGGTACGAATGGAATTACGGGATCGACAATAGTTCCGAATAGTCATTTATGACTTGTCTGCAAGATTTGGGGTCATTCCGAGTAGTATAGACCCGTCCGGCGTAATGTAATGAATTCTAGAATTTCAAAGTTCTTAAGTTTAACTAATTTTGTTTTGGGGTTTGATTCTGAGTTCCGTTGTTATTTTTCATGTTTCGGAAGTTCGAGCGAGTCCGTATCTTGAATACAGACTTGCCGGTGATTTTGGACGGGGTCCCGGGAGGCTCGGGGGTGTTTTAGACCCCAGGGAGCTAAGTTAGAAAAACCAAAAAATTCCTGTCTGGTTTTCCTTCTCTGCGATCACAGAGGGATAATTGCGATCGCAGAGAGGGATTTCTTCTGGGCTAAATTTTGTTCTCTGCGATCGCAGACATCACCCTGCGATCGCATAAGTCTCTTCCCCCACCTTCTGCGATCGCAGACCTCACTCCTGCGATCGCATAAACCTAACTCCCCACTCTCCGCGATCGCAGGCCCCATCTATGCGATCACATAGCGTCGTTTGGGGCCCATGATTATTTTTTCTCCGCGATCGCAGACCTCCAGCCACGATCGCAGACCTCCAGTCGCGATCGCAGTGGTCCGGTAGCATTGTCTCTGCGATCGCAGGCCTGATGCCGCGATCGCAGTGAAGGTTTTCTTGGGCAGTATTTAAATGCTCAATTACGGGTTGTCTTCCTCATTAGCCATCTTTTACCTTCATTAGAGAGCACCCAAGGTTGAAGAACACCTCCCACAACCACCAACTGAAGAGGTAAGCAATTCTCTCTTATTTCTCACGATTATGCATGGAATTTAGCGGGTTAATTCCTAAAAGAAACAAAAAATCATGAAATTTGGTAAAAATTCCTAGGGCTTTGATAATTAGTGAATTATCCCTTTTTAGCCATGAACTCCTAAATAAATTATGTAATTACGATCCTTGGGCTTCGGGTAATTCATTCCTTCGAGAATTTTCAAAATCCAAACGCGTGGGCCTGGGATCGAAATTTCAAAAACCTTCAAGAATACTATATTTTGGGATTTCTTGTTAATTCTTATTCTTGGAGCATAAATTGATTCAATTATGCTATGTTTGGCTAGCTGTGAGCCGTCGAGGGTAGTTTCAGAATTTCGGGCGCATATTTTGATCCGGTCCTTGGTCCGAGGAGTGCTTTTATCGAGGTGAGTCTCCTTTCTAACCTCGTAAGAGGGAAATTGTCCCTCTAGGTAACCTTGTTTGCTATGTGATCTTGTTTGGGGGCTACGTACGCACCGAGTGACGAGAGTCCGTACGTAGTGGCTATTACTGCTTCGTCCGGGTAGTTAGGACACAACATACTCATTGTTCTCCTCTGTTGTAGCATAGATATTACTTGTATACATGTGTGATGGGTATCGTTGTCTTTGAACGTGTGGTACTTGGCTTGATTTAAGAGGTGATAAGAGAGCCATGGCAGCATGATGATTGATTATATTATGGGATCGGGTCGTACGCCACGGCAGAGTGATGATTGATTATATTATGGGATCGGGCCGTACGCCACGACAGAGTAATGATTGATTATATTATGGGATCGGCCCGTACGCCACGGCGAGATTGAGACTACCAGGGTGGGATCGGGTCGTACGCCACGGCGAGATTGAGACTACCAGGGTGGTATCGGGCCGTACGCCACAGCGAGATTGAGACTACCAGGGTGGGATCAGGCCGTACACCACGGCGAGATTGAGAGATATCAAACTTGTTTGATTTGAGACTGTTATTTGATGCCGGGTATTGCTGTACTTGATTATTTGTTTTACTTGCCTACAGTTTTCTTTACATCATGCTTACTTTACGACTGCTGGACCTTAGTGAGTATCGAGTCGACCTCTCGTCACTACTTCTTCGAGATTAGACGGGATACTCACTGGGTACATATTTATATATATGTACTCATGCTGCACTTTCTTTCCTAGTCTGTACTTGACTGTACAGGTCCGGAGGCTGGTCCATCTGATTTTCAGGCCAGTGCCAGATATTGATAGCGTGGTCATACTTCACGGTGAGCTGCTTTCCTGGCGACTTCCTAGCAGCACCCTGGAGTTTCTTTTGTTTTGCTCTCTGTCTATTTCATTCGGACTAAGACCCTGTATATATATATGTTGTAGTCATTGTATATTCAGTAGTTGCCCGTAACACCCATGACACTAGTTCCTGGCACACACGCGGTATATATTTTTGGGGTTTTGGGAGGTATATCTATGTGTATGTTTATTTCGGCTTTATATCTACTATCACTTTACCTTCACTCAAGGCTAGTATCATATTAGTTATTATAAATGGGTAATCATGGACTTGTTTGATCGAGTGGGAAGGGTATCACTTAGTGAAAGTTATATCGGCTTTCCTAACCCCGCTGTTGGGCGCCATCACGACCTGAATTGGGATTTGGGTCGTTACAACGTGGTATCAGAGCCTTAGGCTCACGTAGTCTCACGAGTCACGGGCAAACCTAGTAGAGTCTTGCGGATCGGTACGGAGATGTCCGTACTTATCTTCAGGAGGCTATAGGGCGTTAAGAAACTCCTTTTGTTCATATCCTATCGTGCAACCAATAATGTACTCAAACCTGTTCTTCTATTCTCTCACAGATGGTGAGGACGCGTGCTTCACATGTTCCTGATCCGGGGGAAGCTGCTACCCCCGTCGCTCGAGGCCGTGGTAGGGGCAGGGGTAGGGCTTATGTTCATAGTAGGGGCGAGGGCATCCCAGAGCTGTACCGGTTGCACTGATTGAGGATCCTTATGTTATGGAGCAGGATGAGCTGCCTCCAGTAGTTCAACCACCAGCTGAGTTTATGACGGCGCAGGGCTTCCAGGAGGTCATGGGCCGTATGCTGAGGTTCATGGACACTATGTCCCAGGGAGGGGTACTTCCATCAGATCCTGCTACTTCCCAGGCAGGAGGAGGAGTTCAGACCCCTACCACTCAGGCTACAGCACCGGCAGCAGCAGTACATCGTACTCTAGATATTTCACAAGTGATCGCGGTTCAGCCTGGCGTGGCAGCACCGGAGCCCAGGCCAGTTGCAGAGATAGACCAGCAGAAGCTGCTGGGTAGATGGACCCAGCTTCGCCCTCCGACCTTCGGGGGTGAGCGCGGAGAGGATGCACAGGATTTTATCGAGAGGTGTAGGGGCAGACTGCACAACATGAGGATATTAGAGTCACATGGGGTAGACTTCACGACATTTCAGCTTGAGGGTAGAGCTCGCCGCTGGTGGCAGTCTTATGTACTCAGTAGACCAGCAGGGTCTCCACTGGTTACTTGGGAAAAATTTATTCAGTTATTTTTGGACAGATACATTCCACCATCTGAGAGGGAGGAGCTTCGGGGTCAGTTTGAGAGGTTAGAGCAGGGGCATATGTCCGTGTCAGATTATGAGGCCAGGTTCTCAGAGTTGTCTCGCCATGCTCTCATGATATTGCCCACAGATGTTGAGAGGGTTCGACAGTTTGTGGCAGGCTTACATCCGGGTATCAGGACTTTCATGGCTAGAGAGATGGAGATGGGTACCCCATATCAGCTTGTAGTCGAGATAGCTCGACGTATTGAGGGTTATCGTGCGAGGAGTAGAGAGCAGGGTCAGCAAGACAAGAGTCCCAGGTTCACAGGTGACTTCAGAGGGGCTCCAGCTAGGGCCAGGGGTCAGTACGAAGGTGTCCATTTCAGCAGGCTTTCCTATTCAGCACCTCCAGTACCTCCTAGGGTTGTTCCAGTCAGGCCCCAGTTTAGCGCCATGCGAGAGCGCTCCTATCATCCTCCAGCCATCCAGAGTGCACCCATCAGTTATTCTAGCCATCAGAGGTCCTCCAGTTCTTATCCCAGTGCTTTACCAGAGGATTCACACCGCTCTTCAACTATTCAGGGTTCCTCCTCTTCAGGGCAGCGAGCAGTAGTGACAGGGGGTTGCTTCGAGTGTGGGGATCTGAGTCATGCATGGAGGTTTTATCCCAGGTATCGGGGCAAGGCCGTGCAGCAGAGCCAACAACCTATGATTACAGCACCAGCAGCACGAGCACCTAGGGGTGGAGGTCAGGTTGGCAGGGGTCGCCCTAGAGAGGGAGGCCAGCCAGGAGGGGGTCGTTCAGCTCCAGCTCGTCCTGGGGAGCTCAGTCATCGAGTGCTCCAGCCAGATTTTATGCTATTCTAGCCAGGGCAGACACAGTGGCATCAGATGCTGTGATTACAGGTATTATTTCGGTCTGTGGTAGAGAGGCTTCAATGCTATTTGATCCAGGGTCTACATATTCATATGTTTCAGCATTATTTGCCTATTCTCTGGATGTTATTTGTGAGTTTTTGGGTTCTCCCTTGTATGTATCCACTCCTGTGGGCGACTCTGTAATAGTAGACCGGGTCTACCGATCTTGTGTGATTACTTTCTATGGGTTCGAGACCAGAGCCGACCTGTTATTGCTTGATATGGTTGATTTCAAGGTCATCTTGGGAATGGATTGGCTATCCCCTCATCATGCTGTCCTGGATTGCCATGCCAAGACAGTTACATTAGCCATGCCTGAGTCGCCGAGGTTAGAGTGGAGGGGTGCTTCAGTTAGTGCCTTCAGCTGGGTCATTTCCTTCATGAGAGCTCGGCATATGGTCGAGAAAGGGTGTCTGTCTTACCTTGCTTATGTACGGGACACCACCACCGAGTCTCCTACCCTTGATTCAGTGCCTGTCGTTCGGGAGTTTTCGGAGGTGTTTCCTTCAGATCTTCCAGGCATGCCTCCAGATCGAGATATAGATTTCTGCCTTGATTTGGCACCAGATATTCCGCCTATTTCTATTCCTCCCTATCGTATGGCTCCTAAGGATCTAAAGGAATTGAAGGAGCAGCTTCAGTAATTGTTGGCCAAGGGGTTTATTAGGCCGAGTGTGTCGCCGTGGGGTGCTCCAGCTCTATTTGTGAAGAAGAAGGATGGGTCTATGCGGATGTGTATTGACTACCACCAGTTGAATAAAGTGACCATCAAGAACAAGTATCCTCTGCCGCGCATTGATGATTTGTTTGACCAGCTACAGGATGCTCGTGTGTTCTCTAAGATTGATCTGAGAGGTTATCACCAGTTGAAGATTCGGGCTTCTGATGTCCCGAAGACTGCATTTCGCACCAGATATGGCCACTATGAGCTCTTAGTGATGTACTTTGGCTTGACTAATACCCCAACATCATTTATGGACTTGATGAAAAGGGTATTCAGGCCGTATATCGACTTTTTCGTTATTGTTTTCATTGATGATATATTGATCTACTCACGGAGCCTGGGAGAGCACGAGAAGCATTTGAGAGTTGTACTTCAGACCTTGCAAGAGCAGAAGTTGTATGCTAAGTTCTCCAAGTGTGAGTTTTGGTTAGAGTCTATGGCATTTTTGGGGCATGTGGTGTCCGGTGAGGGCATCAAGGTTGATCCGCAGAAGATTGAGGCAGTTCAGAGTTGGCCGCGTCCTACTTCAGCTTCTGAGATCAGGAGTTTTCTGGGTTTAGCAGGTTATTACCGTCGGTTCGTGGAGGGGTTTTCTTCTATTGCATCCCCATTGACTAGATTGACTCAGAAGAATGCTCCATTTCAGTGGTCCGACAATTGTGAGGCGAGCTTTCAGAAGCTCAAGTTAGCATTGAATTCAGCACCAGTGTTATCATTGCCTTCTTATTCTGGAGTATATACAGTGTATTGCAATGCTTCACGCGTCGGGTTGGGATGCGTGCTGATGCATGATGGCAGGGTTATTGCTTATGCTTNATTATCTATATGGTGTATCTTGTGAGGTCTATACTGACCACCGCAGCCTGCAGTACCTGCTTAAGCAGAGGGACCTTAATTTGAGGCAGCGGAGGTGGCTTGAGTTTTTGAAAGACTAGGATCTCACTATCCTGTATCATCCGGGCAAGGCAAATGTAGTTGCGGATGCATTAAGCAGGCGAGCAGCTAGCATGGGTAGTTTGGCCTACATCTCAGCTGAGGAGAGGCCTTTAGCC
>ML260383.1:0-15992 GCA_005239495.1 Nicotiana undulata | reverse complement strand
GGGGGGGGAGAGAAAGAGCGAGACGGAAATATTAACAACAATTTAGCTAGAAAATGTCAATCATGGTAACGAACTTCTTTTTTAATTTTAATTGTTAGAGGTAATCATGGAAAGGAACTTTAAAAGCAAAGATGAAGGACGATGAAAAGTCGAGATTCATAGAACAGATGGACCAACAATGGTGTGAGGTATACATCGATCAATGACAACCCTCGTTCACCCAGAGCTTCTGTCATGTTTCAAGGTTTCGACAGCCGAACCATATTTGACACTCGACATGTGAGCAAGTTGTCCACATCTGCAACTAAGGCCACCTCTTGGCTTCCCAAGCCATAGAATCCTCGGCCTGTTGGCCACAACTCATCGCATTCACAAACCTTACCAACAGGGCCCCAGAATCAGTGCTTACTTGTTGCAATCAAAGAGATAAACAAAACAAAAGTATGTCAAATCAAGGAGCTACTTTTGAACTCCAATAGAGCTAATCAAGGAGAGATAACCAGAGGCGAAAATTCATGTTATTCCAGACTAGAACGTATGGAAAGATCAAGCCAAATTAGCCGATTCCACCCCAATGGTCATGCTTCGCCACATTCTGCCTTTCTTTGTCCAACCCCAAAAGTTGGGTTGCCTCAACCACAATAAAACAACGGACCACCCAATTTACCCAACACAGCAAAACAAACTGGAACTCAACCCCTACTCTCTTCCGATAAAAATGGAAACAAGATTTAAGAGAACAAACGCAGAAAAAAAAACTAAGGGAAAAAGAAAAAGATTCTACATAATACAGATCACTACTGCTGACACAAACAAATGCAGCAAAGATATCGCCGCAGATTTCCTGAAGGACACTTCTTCCTACATTAATCAGGGTCCATAAACAAAGCAATAGGAAATATCATGGACGACCTCATTGGAATTTGAGCACCATAAAGCTGTGGATGGAGTAATGCAAAAGAGATAACTACAAAATAATCCTTCCTAAAATGTAAAGAAAAACAGCCGGTCGGTAAAAGTCTAGGACAAGAACCAACAGAACAATATTCACAAAGTATATAGGATAACTGGTGCACAGTTACAACTAAGATGTCAATAGTGTTGACAATATTTTGCAAGTTTACACACACGATGCCTGAAAAAGAATTTCTATTTACAAAGATTGTTTATATTATACCTATTCAATGATGCAGTTCTATTATATCTGCAAGAATGCCAGGCATGAACCTTTTACAACCTTTACCAGCATACAAGCTGCAGCTTCAAGAGTTGTCCGGTAACAACACTATCAAATTGAGTATTCACGGATTATGTATTGACATCTTGTAGACAACCAATATTGCAAAGGCAAAACAAACAAGGATCATGATGAAGGATGTATCTGCAAATCATTAATCTATGATTGCAATCATCGAAGATCAATGACGTCAAACTTCAATTTAGAATCCATATAGACATCTGTACAATGCTTATAAATTGGGCTACCATCAGGAGGGGGGTCATGCGGATGAAAACCACGCCTCGGACATTGTCGTATAACTGTCATACCACCCGGATTCGTCAATCGGAATATTCCATGAGTTCTAGGATAAGAATACCATGGATTAGTTATATGTACATTAACTAGGCATAGAAGGGAAGACTGTCATTACCCACTTCCATCCATGTACCAAAAGTAACCTAAAAAGGTATTACACGAAGAACAAAATCTACTTCACCAGAGATTGAGGCTACTTTACCTTGAACTGTCTCTTGGGGCCATTACAATTGCAATAGCTTCAGGCAACATGATCTGTTTAATCAGTAGTAAAGGAAATAAGTGAATCAAGGATCAGGGATGAAATCATATCATCAACAATAAAATGGTATGTAATAGGTTAAACATAAATCCAGGTGTAATAGGCCATGTAAACATTGCCTCAGTCTTTTCCTTTTATTGGCAAAAAATTAAGATACAACATTTTCCTCAGTCTTCATACACAAACGCGAGATATCCAGTTAGGGAAGTAAAGAATTCAAGTACAGAAACCTGATATGAGTACTGTGTATGAACATCAATGGATGACATGAAACATGATTGCGTTGGATGTGTCTGTAAAACAATGGAAGTAAGGAGTCATTACTTGAATTTCATTGTATCATGGAGTATAAACTATTCAAGGTTCTTTTGAGACATAATACCATATGAAGTTACTGGTACAGATTATGTAAAATAACTTATAGAAGGTACATGACAACATTACAAAGTATGTCTCTGTTATGACTCAATAAACTACAATGAGTATGCTAGGTGTTCTAATAGTGTTACTTGATAGCTCTTTCTACATATTTTCTTACAGAAGCATAGCAAGCTTCACCAGATCACAGAAACTGAAAGCTGACCTGGTACAATAGTTTATATTAAGATGACAGCATAATTCAGAAGTAATTTATCAAGGACTAGGATCCTCACAAAATACACTTACATGAATCCACCCGAGAGGAAAAAGTGATTGCTTATCCTGCACTTCAAATATTTCCTCCTCATTTGTAGTTTGACACTGCTAAGAAAGAATTCGATCAGAATACTTTCCAGGAAACCCCTCCAAAGAACAGTACAAAGAGCCTTTTTTTCTTAATGAATAATATAAAGGATTCTCACTCACCGAATCTGATGTCGATTCCTGCTTGGGAATGATGAGAGATGTGACATAAAATCTTCGGTTTTTCTGAAACAAGTAATAGTGTGGATGATGATACAGCTGCAAAGAGATTGGAACTGAAAACACAATGATAAGAGTTAAAGGGATATACAAGTGATCCAGCAAGAACACCACAGGTTTCCAGATTTTTGTTAGTATTGGACTTGGCTAGCTTCATGAATGCATCCATCAGAGATGTTGACTACAAAATGAGAATAGGTAAAAGTATTCAACAATGTAAGACAGAGAAAAGGTGATAAGGAACTGGACAACCAAAAAGTTGAATAGTAAAATGTATAAAACTCTCACAATGTGCAATTGCAATGGGTCTTCAGAGCAGATTAGGCCATCAGGTGATGATTTAACCAATCCACATTCCACCTCATCGACTGGAGATGATGCAGGTGGCATCAAATCTTGTACCTCTGCAAGAACAGGTGGAGGAGACGGTTGTCTAATGATTTCTGACTGTAGAGGGCTTTCTTCTGTATCAAAGGAAATCAATGAAGCAGGTTCTTCAAGACGTAACACTGGCTTGTCACTATCTACAGGTAACGTAGATTCCAGACATGGTTTTCCACATTCTGAACTGATGTCATCCTTTTTATCCAAGGATTCATTTTCTAGAGGCTGCATGAGCCTGTTTTCACTTCAAGGATTAAGAAAGTATACTCAAAACTCAGATGTATAAATTTATACCAAAAACAAATTTATCTGTTAGTAGCTCAGGACTGTATTAAAGCCCTAAAAATGTCATTACAAATATGTTTTGCAACAGCTATAAATTTTTGCACATAAAACACCTTGAAAATAAATCAACAATTAAGAACCTCACCTGGGGATGAGAACAGGAGTGAAGTCAACATTACTTGGATAAGACACCTGCATTTAAGAACAGGAGTTGTATTTCTCAGTTAGACTTATAGTCCTTACAATCCCTGGGAAACGTTTGTTTATCAGGATCCCTGACTCCCAATCTATGCCTATCCCATCCCCAGAGGGCTTCACTTATGTCTAATTACGTATGATCATAGACCAGATAACGAAGAAAGAGAACAGAGAACTACAATAGAGGAAAAGAGCATGATGAAAGCATAGTAGCCACAGGCAAATTGTTTAGCACAAAGAGCACATCGCTCAATGCACAACCCTTCCCACCCAGATTTAAGGAAGGACTGACATGATAATACCCCCTGTAACCTGCTCGGCTTTGGTAGTTTCACGTCCTACCGAAGAGAACGCAGAGCTACCACCTCTATTGTCATATTAGCTCCTTTTTGCGGTAACCCCTCTAATGGTGCATCCTTTGAGGTTAGGATCACTGAGAGGGTTAAAGGATCGAGACTGTTAATTCCAGGAGCAGAAAATTCATAAATTTGAGTCGTCAATCCGGTAAATTGGTCCAATCTAGTATTCACTCAATCCATGTATATCTTCAATGGGTCAGCCTTCCAGTATAGGGTGCCCACCTTTCCTGATAATTTGAATAGATTATAATAGGGGAATAGAACTCTTCACCCCTACCAGAAAGGAGAGATTGAAGGTGGGTAGGGCACAAGGAAGATGACGAAAGGCTGGAAATGTGAGGAGATGCAAAAGTGTTAAGTTATCTGGGGAAGAAGGAAGGAATTGATGAAGGTGGCAGTGGTGGTTGGTTTTTCTCTAAATTTTCTTTACTGACGAAACATTACATGCCTCTCAAGCGTTGCCAAACTTGTGCCAGAATTTGACGGCGTAGATGCATGAGAATGAATTAATCATAAAAGAAATACGTGACTAGGACAACCACATCTTGTTTATGAGCCAGAATTTCATGATATCACTTATGACGATTAAAATTGTATTTAACTATGTGAAAAATATAAAAAACATCCTGCATGCTCCATTGTCACTACCTTGAGGACTACAATTGTATTTTACTATGAGAAAAACACAAAAACATCCTTCATACCCCTCTGTCACTAGCTGGAGGTTGCCACTGTCCTCGGAGTCCATTTGGACCCAAGATGGAATGTCTGGTCAGAGTTTCATCCTTTGGACGCGGTATACTAAGTGACCTAGAAAAGTAAACAGAAAAATAAGTAAATAAAGAAGAGTAACATTAAACGAATAGCTGACATCCAGCAAACATAAGCTCATTTTCACCTCGACTAATGCATTCTACCTCGTCCATTATTGTTTATAATCAACACAATGACACATCACGCCAGCCTAGGAAGAGATTTTACTTGCAACTGCTGTACTATATGTTTTCAGTGTGCAGATTTGTGTTTGTTGCTTCTTAAGGACAAGTAAAGCTAATGCAATTACTTCCGAAATGTTTTTATTTAGCATGGTAGTGCAAAATGTATCTTTATTATTCAATACCCAGGGCCTTACTAAAATAAAAGAAAATCATGATTTGTAGTTTCCAAGGAATAACAGCTACAAAGACGTCTATCTCACACTAAAGTCTGCGGATGGTTCATTTATAAGCATTGTAAAATGAAGAGATTCCACGTGCAATATTCAAATTTAGTGAAAGCCGCAGACTACGGCCAGAATTAAGCAACTACTTCATGCAATTGAAGTGCCTTGATCAGGCACATTGCATCTAGCGATAAACTACAAAGTAGTCCTTATTGGAGAAACTTACAAATGGCGCATCTGCTCATTTACTGGCTTCACAAGCAAAAATTGCTGGGTTCTTGGGACTTGAGACACAAAATCTCGAACAACTGGTGCTGCTACCTGTGAGATGCAGAGACAACGTCTGTCAGAACAGACCATTAACACAAGCTGTACAATAAAACACCTCGTCTCTATGGGTCATGGTATCGATGGTTATGAAGCATCTTCAAAACAAAGCAATGGAATTACTGTAGAATTGAAACTACAAGGTCCAACGCAGACCCATTAATCTAGTGTTACACTGTTTTTGTTCACCACCTTTTACAATATCTTAAATAAAATCTTCTAGGCAATTTAATACACCACAAATTTTCAACTTTAAGGAAGACGAAACAACCTATGGCTATGATGCACCAAACTTTTCCCAAAACTTAAAAGCTTTGTTTCTAGCAAGCCCCTTAGTAGAATTTTCTTGAATAGACACCCTAGTGGAATTGTGTATCACTTTGATAAGCTTAAAACAAACAGTTTCTTAACAATTCCAATGCAACTCTTGATTTCTGGAGCACTCCACACTGGAAATCGATACACTTTCAAGAAATATGAAAGACAAATAGAACCCTCAAAACCAAATATGCACACATCACGACCAAATCCAAGGCAGCCAAACAAGAAAGCTTGAACAAAATGACACCTAATAAATAGCATGTACGTGATGCATACCTTAGTTGCTCCACAAGCCTTAGGATTTTGCTTATTGCCTGGATAAAACTCTCCTGAGAATCCTATAAGTTTATTTTGATGATGATTGTTCCCCTTATTCACCTGATATGTGTTTTTTCTATTTAGCTCCTCGAGTTTCTGTTGAACTATTGGCTTCAGTTGCTCAAGCTCAGCCACAGCATTTAGTAATCTCTAGAGATCAGACACAAAAAGTCAGATTAAGCGAACAGTTACACATGAACACTGAGGACAGAATCGAATGTCTACCTTTTTTAGATAAATTTTGTTGCTCTGCAGTGATGCTCGATAATCTCGATGGCATGGTATTGTCTCAGAGACCAAACTTAAACAGAAGAAAACAGCAATTTAACTACAAACTTCAGGGGTTCAGAAAGCATTTAGGACATCCAAATCATCAGAATCACTTTGTAATTCAATCTAGAGGCTCTAGTTTAAATAGAAAATAACCTTAAAACTTAGTGTTAATTACAAGACCCTAACTTAATGTTACTCTATCAGACGTAATCCATCTTTAATTTGAATTGGAAAACCTCCCACACTTCAAAGTTTTGAGTAGCCAAAATCTTTTTCTCCACATAAATAACTTACTAGCGCACTGAATAAGAATGTGAATTCAAAACGAATACGAAAATCAAATATAACAATATTTTAGAACTCATCTTTAATAGATCTGGTTAATCAAAGCAAGTTTTGGATAACTCAATTTAGATAAATTATTTTTGTATGCTTCTCTGTACCTTAAGTTAGCACGTGATTAGGAAAAAAACACTTTGAGGCATCCGCAATTAACATATTTGTTTCTTAGGAAATAATACTATTATCCAATAGGGCAGCTTGGTCAACTCTGAAGTAAAAAGAAAAAGCTACTCAAAGTAGAAATAAGGGAGATCTTCTAACGATTCAAAACCACATCAGAAACTAGGCATAACGAATAATAAAGCTCAGTGCAAGCTTCTGACATTAACCTGATACAAAATATAGCTTTGGGTCATACGTCGTCCCTTCTCACCTTGAGAATCTAAGAAGCATGACATATAAATCTATGACGTCTCCCTCTGCGCGGAAAATGTCAGCCTACAATATGGAAAATATATCATTTCCTGCAATATCAGTCTAGAAAGTAAAGAGGAATTTGGCTTCAAACAGAAAGTTACTGTAAACAATTACCTAGTAGCAAAGCACTTCAGTATAGAAAGATATTCAATGGACGACAAGTCATAAAATGACTTAAAAGTTACTCATCATTGGCATATCAAAACATAAGTACAACAGACAAAAGTGCACCGCCAAACAAGTACCATGTTATAGTTGAGAAATATGAAGAATGATAAGAAGAGGCTCTGGAGTAATAACAAGGGATAGCAAACTATATTTCTATTAACGGTGTGGCAGATCGATCAAATCGAAGGGATCAATTTTTGGCTAGCAGAGATGAACTAGCAAGGGCTTCTCAGATCAAGAAAGCAGCAAGAAGCATACATATGTGATAGTTATTGGAAAAAGTATAAACAATTATCTTATATGGCGATTTCAATAATATGGTAATGTCACCGTACACCAATATCCCAGCTTAAGACTAGCTACTGCATCAGTTCACTCTAGCAACATTACAACATCCATGATTGCCAATTCCTCTGTACTATCAGAAATCGAATCTATACCAAACAAGAGTATAAATAGAGTAAGGGAGTCCCAGGTGCTATTTTACTTGGAATAGGGTCAGAACAAACCCAAGAATTAACCTTGATGCAAGCCCATTGGACGTATGTACCTGACCTAAGAACTGAGCACATGTTGCCTATCTACATCAAAGTGGAAGACTTTCATTTATTCTATTAGTCTATTTCAAGTTTTCAACAAAACATGAACCATCCAACCACCTAAAATTAGCATTCCATTTTTTGGTTCACGAATTACTTATTTAGCTAGAAAACTTATAGGCAGGGTATAAAACAACAACAACATACCCAGTATAATCTCACAAGTGGGGTCTGGAGAGGGTAATGTGTTCGCAGACCTTACCCCTACCTGGGGAGGTAGAGAGGTTGTTTACGATAGACCCTCGGCTCAAGAGAAGGTGGAAAGGAAGATTGAAGAAACGGGAAGAGGAAGAAGAAGAAGAAAGAGGGGGGAGAAAGATAGATGAGGGAGACAAAAGACGAAAGGAAGAAGAGGAGAAAAAGTAGCATCAGATAGTAGCAATCACGGAGCAACAATTTCCAGTGAGAAAGAGTAGCAACAAATAATAATATTCAGGGAGCAACAATTGCCAGTAGCAATTTACAAAAACACTGGACTTGTTTGCTAAGTACCAGATATAATAACAGGCTAAAAGGAAGTAACTTTCAACCAACAACAAGAATATTACTAGTACTATTGGTAACCCCATGAGAAACTCAAAACTACCTGTCAACCTACAAACTTAATCCTCGACCTCTGTACCTTCCTATCGCTAGTCATGTCCTCGGTTAGGTGAAGCGTCGACATGTCATGTCTAATCACCTCTTCCCAATACTTCTTTGGCCTACCCCTGCCGTTCCTCAAGCCCGCCATGGTCAACCTCTCACACCTCCTAACCGGGGCATCTATGTCTCTCCTTCTCACATGCCCAAACCATCGCAGCCTCGATTCCCGCAACTTGGCTTCCACATTATAGGCAGGTGTGATGTACATGCACTCATTTCAAGGGGGTGCAACAGTTCTCAGTTTGGGCCTCATATTTATCCTATCTACTATGTTCGTATGGTGGCGCGATGTTCTACGTGAATCCACGTTCGAAGGACATCATACCAAAGTCGTACAATTAGGACCTCGATATGGTTTTATTTTGTTTATCGTATCGTAGGTTATGTTCTTTTTGCTCTTTTTCGGGCTTCTCATTCTTTTTTGGCACCTACAGTAGAGATCGGAGGTATTTGGCCCCCAAAAGAGATTGCGGTTGGGAAATCCCTTTTCTTAATACCCTTATTCCCCTTTCATCCGGAGCTGCCGTAACTTGGGCTCATCATGCTATACTCGCGGGGAAGGAAAAACGAGCAATTTAGGCTTTAGTAGGAACTTGGATGAGCATATGTCGCATTTGATTAAGGTGTTGTCTCGTTTGAGGGAGTACCAGCTCTATGTGAAGATGGAGAAATGCGAGTTTGTAAGACAGGAGATAAAGTTTCTTGGGCACTTGGTGAGCCAAAATCTGGTGCGAATGGACCTGAATAAAGTGCAGGTCATTGTGGAATGGCAGGCGCCAAATTCAGTGAAAGAGTCGAGTTCTTTCCTCAGGTTGACAAATTATTATCGGAATCATTGTTGGCTATTCTAAAAAGGTTGCTCCTTTGACAGATTTGTTAAAGAAGAATGTTAGGCGGGCATGGTCTGAAAAATGCAATGTTGCGCTTGATGTGTTGAAAGAAGCTATTGCCTCGGAACCTATCTTGCGGCTTCCTGAATTTGAGTTGCCTTTTGAGGTCCATACCGATGCTTCCGACAAGGTTGTTGGAGGTGTGCTGGTTCAAGAAGGCCATCATGTGGCCTTTGGAAGCAGAAAATTGAATGAAGCGGAGCAGAGGTATTCGGCTCATGAGAAAGAAATGGTTGTTGTTATTCATTGCTTGCAAATCTGGCGTGTTTACTTGTTGGGAACAAAGTTCATCGTGAGGACGGACAATGTGGCTAATACATTTTTCAAAACACAGAAAAAGCAAGCAAGTGTTTTGTGTGGGAGCACAAGCCGGGAAGACACAACCAAGTTGCGGATGCACCGAGTCGGAAAGAAGTGTTTGCTGTTGTTTATTCAATTACACGACTTGAGTCAGATTTTCTTGATAAGATCAAGTCAGCTGTTGTAAATGATCCGTTGTACATAAAAACAATGAATCATGTGAGAGAAGGTATTGGATCGAGGATGATCTTCTCCATTTCAAAGGGGGGAGAATCGTGGTACCACTTGGTGATGGGTTGCGTCGTGAATTGCCGAAGGAGACGCATGATACACTTTGGGCTGGTCATCCAGGTATTGAGAGGATGATGGCGCTGCTGTCCCGATATTATTTCTGGCCAAAGATGGAGCATGATGTGGAACCTTATGTGAAGAGATGTCTTGTGTGTCAGCTTGATAAAACCGAACGGAAGAAGGAGGCAGGTTTGCTACAACCTCTGCCTATTCCAGAAGAAACATGGCAATCTGTTTCTATGGATTTTATCAGCGGATTTCCTAAGGTTAATGGGTTATCTTCAATCATGGTGGTGGTCGACAGGTTTTCAAAATATGATGTTTTTATTGCTGCCCCAACTGAATGTCCCCCAAAGGTTGCTGCTGAGTTATTCTTCAAGAACGTGGTCAAGTATTTCGGAATGCCAAAGGATGTGGTTAGTGACAGGGATGCACGGTTTACAACGGGTTCTGGACTTATTTGTCCAATCTGATGGGTACAAACTTGAAGTTCCCGACGGCAAATCATCCCCAAACTGATGGCCAAACCGAAAGAATCAATCATTTGCTTGGAGAATACTTGAGACATTTCATGACTGCTAGTCAGCGAAACTGGACAGATTTATTAGACTGTGCACAATTTTCTTACAATTTGCACCGCTTTGCTCTTTGTCGTGCTACTTCCGCTAGCAACCAGCTTCGGATTCTCCTTAAGGCACCGTGTTGAGTAGGGATTTGAATAGAAACTCTATTTTGGGGCTCAATGTTGCTGGACTCTACTCCTCTCCCCGGGCTCGCTCCGCTCTATGCCCAAAGCTTCAACTCAATCACTTGTTTGACCTACCAACTGCAGGCTTGGGTGCGAGAACGGTATCCATTGCCTGCTGCCCCCTCCCAATAATACGTGTTTATCAACCAACCGCTTACTACAAGAATGTATCATGATGAGAATCAAAGCAGTCTTGTGAATGCCCAGTTCTCATGTCTTCTTCAGGTCCTTAATAAAACTCAAAACTAGGTTTCCTCTGTATATAAACTATATCTTTCTCTTCTGAGTGGATATGTGGAAGTACGCTATGATGATCCAGAGAAACATGTGGTTTCTGAACCCATTGAGATGACCCAAGAATTTCGCTATTTCGATTTTGCTAGTCCTTGGGAACAACGTAGCGACGGATAATTCAGAATCAGAATAGGTCTAGTCCAGGGGACAAATCAATAGGAAATGCTATTTGCTTCGTAAGAATAAGAATTCACTTCTATGAAATGAAAGAGTTTCACGGGAATTGTCTTGATCGTCGGATATCATTGAGAAAGAAATAGGAAGAAGTGTTATCGAACGATTTCCTGCAATTCTTCCCAGTATGGAATGAGTAAAGAATCAAGCTACAAGTCTCGATCTATACGAAACGCACTGGTTTTTTTTTCTTTCTTTTGGTTTCATTGATAACAGAAAAGACTTAGTCGCTAGCGGTTGACTAATAACATATCAAAGGGGCCTGAAAAAACGTAATAGGCTACTACTCTAGGCTCGCTTCGCTTCTTCAAGCTCCACCCCTTCTTTCAAAAATAAAAAGACAGTGCTAACGAGCAAGAAAACGGATGCGCTAAGGCGCAACTTCGCGCAGCTGCTACGCCCTTGCTTCTTGCCTTATCTTACTTAGTAAAGCAACCTTTCGCGCTAGGCACTCACCTTTTTTGTCTGGGTGGAAGATGGCGGGCAGGGCTTGCTTAACGGGATACACGGAATTGGGATCTCTGTTGCAGTTCAAATCTTTCTATCGAGAAAGCCTCGCTTATTCAATGGGCTTCTTATTTAGAACCCTTTTTTTTGCTTAGTTGTAAGTAAGCGTTGGTAGGAGCGGCGGGATGATGATGTGTATATCCTAGAGATAAAAAAAATTGTTTCTGAAGTATGGCATACTGCTCACTACTAATTTCCAATTAAGGATATGATAAATAATTTCAAGAAATTCAATATAATTATAATTATAACAACGGCAACAATAACAAAAATCTATCAATAGTTCTCCAATGAAAACCTTACAGCCGCAAAAAAAAAAAAATCAGTATGTCTACAAACCAATACGTTGAGTGGAGACGTCAGTAATTCAAGTTTCAAGCTTAAGAGCTGTGTATTCAATGATAAAATTTTGATCCTTGGACAGGCGATCTAAAATTCACTAACTTAGTTCACAATTCAAAAAAATGCAAATAAGGATACAAATTCATTAAGTAGGTAATAGAAAAAGGAAGACCTGTTTGAGGACATTATCAGCGATCCGATAGTAGATTCTCAGAGAGATTCGATTATCTACATCGAGTTTCTTCGTACGAGCCGCGATGTTGATTTGACCAGAAGACGACCGCGTCATCATATTGAAGAACTCGTAGAATACCTTTTCTTTATTTCTGTTTTCTTAGCATTCAATTGAGGCCGATCGTAATCTTTGATCGGACATAGACAATTGAGTCTCCAATGGCTGCTCGTGCTTGGAAGAGAGAAGCACAGATTGGGGAAGGACGGGCGAGTAGAACAAGAAGGTCATTCGACAATCAAACGGGGGCAAATGTGGAATGGTGCTAATTATTAGGGCTCGTTTGGCTGCACTAACATTGTTCTTTGGGGAACACTACAATTGGGATTTGGCTGCTCTTGTTATAAAACAGCAATTGCAGAGTAAATAAATCGAAGACAAGTGTAGAGAGAGATTGATATCTTATTCAATTTTTAAATTCATGTTCATAATGAACTGAAGTCTCCTCTATTTATAGAAGATAGGAAGTTGTTGTGTAAGCTACTACTGCAAGTTGTGTAAGCTGCTATTGTATTAGATATAGATAATTTTCTACCGAGAGTAATATTTATTCATAACGGAGTATCAAAATGATAAGCTTCTTCAAAAAACTTATTACCAATAGAGTACCAAATAGATAAACATATTTACGACGGAGTCCCATATGGATAAGCTTCTTCATGAAGCTTATTTACAACGGAGTACTAAATGAACATCCATAATATAATTTATATTTATTACACTCCCCCTTAGATGTTCATTAAAAGATAATGTGCCTCGTTAAAACCTTACTAGGAAAAACCACGTGGGTAAAAAATTCTAGTGAATGAAAAAGAGTACACATATCTAGTAATATGCATTGTTAGGTGCCTCATTAAAAACCTTATAAGGAAAATCCCATGGGAAAAAAAACCTTAGTAAGGAAAAAAAAAAAGTGCATCGCATATTTTACTCCCCCTGATAAAAACCTTGTTTCAAATATTTGAGTCTCCGCATTCCAATTTTGTATACCATCTTCTCAAAAGTTGAATTTGTAGAGAATATTATCCACCACTATTTCTTATCGATTTAAATCAATCTCATCAAACCAAGAAGTTGTTGCAAGTCATTTCATTGAGTTGCTTGCAACCTGCCTGCACCAGCTGCTTGTAGATAAACTTCAATGGAGTACTAAATGAATAATCTTATTCAGGAAGATTATCTACAACAGAGTAATAAATGGACGTCCACAATAATATTTTCATAACCCCCTTGGATGTTCATTATTATGTGACTCGTTGAAACGTTACTAAGAAAAACCTTGTGGGAAATTTTTTAGTCAAGTAAAAAGAGTACACTAATAATATACATTACAAGCTGCCTCATTAAAAACTTTACCATGAAAAATTCAGTGGGAAAAAAAAACTGAGTAAGGGAAAAAGAGTACAGTGCATACTTTACTCCCCTGATAAAGACGTTGTTTCATATACCCAAGTCTCTGTGTAGGAAAGAGTTATATCTTGCTAGTAAATTAACAGAAAATGTTATGTCAAGCCTTGTAGCATTAGCAAGATACATAAGTGCACCAATTGCACTAAGATAACATATTTTGCGACCAAGGGGTTCCTCATCCTCTTTTGGAGGTCAGAACAGATCCTTATTCACTTCAAGTGATCGAACAACCATTGTTGTACTAAATGGGTGCGCTTTGTCCATGTAAAGGCATTTTAAGACCCTTTTTGTGTAGGCAGATTGATGGATAAAGATTATGTATGCTAAATATTCAATTTGCATATCAAGACAATGTATTGTCTTTCCAAGATCGTTCATCTCAAACTCTTTCTTAAGACATTCAGTTGTCTTTTGGAGCTCTTCTAGAGTTCCAATAAGATTTATTTTATCAACATAAACAGCAAGGATAACCTTTTTTCAGCAAATATTCACTGAGGCGATTATACCACATGCTCCCAGATTGCTTTAAACCGTACAAAGATCTTTGTAATCTGAACGAGTACATTCCTCGAGACTTTGAACTATATGCTTCATGCATTTTAAATCCTTCATGGATATTCATATAGATTTGATCAATTGAGTCATATAGGTTATGAATTGTATTTAAATGGCATGGCATCTTTAGGTGTCTGGACTACAGGTCCGATCCTCAAAATCTTTTACAATATTATGCACTATATTGTATCAAATATATGTCGACGATCATTTCGTATCAGTTCCTAAGCGACATAACTTGTTGAGATCTCATCACTTTTCTTATTTCAGATACCTGAACTTCTTCTAAAGTTTCATAAAATATTATATCGCGGGCTCTTCTAGAGCTCATTTCCTCCTTATTATGATCATTTTGATCATTTGCTCCTATCCTTTTCAAGGATTGTTACCTTTGGAATGGATTGGTCTACCACGCTTCATGCGTAAAGTAAACTTCATCCTTCAGAGACTTTAATTTTAATAGGAGCATTCACAACTAAAATATGATATTTAATTTTGGATCAACAAATACTTCTTACATTTGACTTGAATTATCTTCTGAGTGAGGATCATACTAATGATAATTCAATTCATATAACATATTTTTCAACTGCTTATTCCATCCCCCTAATGTTAGAAAAACTAACATATATCCCAAATCTTCTTTGGGAAACCTATCTTTGTGCTTTGTGGTAGGGAATTAATCATATACCACGCATCAAAAGTTATTAGATAGTAAAAATATTTGGTTTCTGATCCTAAACCAATTGTGAGGGGAGGACTTATCATTTATTGTTGGTATGATGCATACAAGTGCTGATGTATGCAATTTAGAAAATCTTAGACCAACACAGGAAGCTTTATTTTCATAAGCAATAGTTTAGCCATTAATAGGAGGTATTCAATGCTAAACCAGCTTATATATAAACCGGCATTATCAAGATGAACTATCTTGATTTCATAATCTGAAAATTATGCTCTTAATTGAGAAAAGAAATTTCAAATGCCAAACTGCAGGTTGACAATAAGCGCACATGTAACCATCTCATATATGCATCTATAAGTGATTCACATGATAGGTGAATGGGCCCATATTCAACTTTTATATATTTCAGATTAGGGTTTTAGTCCCAAATTTAGCCGGTATAATCAATTTATTATGAGAACAAGCAACACAAGAGAATTCTTGAAGAATCTTCTAGTTCTTCAGTATATGCTTATCTGAATTCTCAAATAGCTCATTTAAAAATGGAAAATGAAAACTTCAAGTTTATCATGGCATGTGCTATCTCTTAGTAAGGTTCTGGTTTACTATTACATAAACTTTTGCATTAGTAAACTTCTGATTTACTATGGCTACTTTTGTATTAGCAAATTTCTGATTATCGTAGCTACTTTTGCCTCAATGAAACTTTTGGTTTACTGTGACTGCTTATGTATTAGTAAACTTCTGGTTTACTGTGATACATGATGTAGTACAAATTGAAGAATAAGGCGGGTAACTTCTCACATACATATTATGTCACGACCCAAATTCCCACCTTTTAGGCTGTGACTGGGCCTAACGTTGAACCCGCTAGGCCAACCAACGTATATCTTGCAATAACAACTTATAATCATTTAACACGCAATAAAATGCTAGTTCGTCAATTTCAACCAATTTCCAACAAAATCATGTAAGCATTGCTTAATAAAAATAACGAAAACTAAAAAAAATGCGGAGAATAAAGACATGACAAACATGAAATAACGTAAAACTTTCCAAAAATC
>ML260381.1:0-18579 GCA_005239495.1 Nicotiana undulata | reverse complement strand
AAGATTCCTTTGAAATATATTTCTTCTGAATATATATATATATATATATATATATATATATATTCAGAAGAAATATATTTCAAAGGAATCTTCTATTTATAATGATTATACTTTAAAGTTTTCAATATGAACTTGTCGGAGAAAGTCTACACTCGAAGATTTGACCAATTATTTGGGGTTGTTGGCTAACGTCTGACGTGGAAAACTATTGCAGTGCTAAATTACTACTTGTTCTTATTGTATTGTGGTTTTTGGTTTCGGGTTTTGTTCTCGTCTATTCTTTTGTGTATTATTGAGATGTTCCGTTGTTAATTGTTGTATTTCCTTCTGCACTTTATTAGTTATGTTGCTAGCTATGTTGTGTAGTCATTAGATAAATGTTATATTCTGTCATTCCTATATTCATGTCTGTAATACTAGACCAGTGGGTGTCCTGACTAATCCTCATCACTACTTCACCGAGGTTAGTCTTGATACTTACTGGGCACCGTTGTGGTTTGCTCATTCTACACTTCTGCATGTTTTTGTGCAGATCCAGGTATTGATAATTAGTAGTTGTGCGGATCATTGCAGAGGAGACTCAAGGTAAACCTGTCTCCGCGTTCGCATGCTTTGGAGTCACCTTCTTACCTTGTTTCAACTATTTTACTCATTTCCAACAGTTGTATTTAGAAGTGTAGTTTACCCTGTAGAGCTTATGACTTGTACTACCGGTTTTGGGAAATTGTAAATTCTGTAAAGATTTCTATATCGAGACTGTTAGTTTTCCTTTATTATTGTTGTTATTCACAAATTGTTAGGCTTACCTAGTCCTTAAGACTAGGTGTCGTCACGATACCCAACAGAGGGAAGTTGGGTCGCGACAAGTTGGTATCAGAGCCCAAGGTTCATAGGTGCTACGAGTCATAAGCGAGTTCAGCAGAGTCTTGCGGATAGGTACGGAGACGTCTATACTTATCTTCTAGAGGCTACGGGACTAATAGGACAATGTCACTTCCTTCATTCCCATCGTTCGAGTTCAACGATGGTGAGGATACGAGCTACGGTTCCTGATGATGTTACCCCCAAGGCGGATGTCACTAGGGGCAGAGGTAGAGGCCGATGAGGAGCACGTGCTGCAGTTAGGACACCTATCAAAGAAGTCGTTGAGGAGCCACCAACAGTTCCAGTTGGGGAACACGTACCGGAGATGCCTGTTGTTACCCCCGGACTTCAGGAGACCTGGGCGCAGTTTTTGAGTATAATTGGTACATTGACTCAGGTGGGATTGATCCCATGTACACCAGCTACCCCACAGATCATGGGAGGAGTTTAGACTCTCGCAGCCTACACTCCAGAGCAGAGAGGTCATGTTGGTCAGATTCCAGGTGTCATGGCAGCACAACATGCAATCCCAGTTCAGCCCGTGGTTAGGGCAGCAACATTTGAGGAAGAACAACTTAGACTTGAGAGGTACAAGAAGTACCACCCTGCTATCTTCAGTGGATTAGCTACATGTGATGCCCAGGGTTTCCTAGAGGAGTGTCACCGCCTTCTTTGTACTACGGGTATTGTGGAGATGAGCGGGGTTGCTTTTGTCACGTCTCATCTTAGAGGAGCGGCTTATCAGTAGTAGCGGGCATAGGAGTTGGGTAGCCCGGCTGAGTCAGCTTCACTTACATGGGGTTAGTATTCAGAGATGTTCTTGAGGGAGTTTGCACCTCATTCCCTCCGAGAGGCATGGCGCATGGAGTTTGAGCAGTTGCGTCAAGGCACTATGTTAGTATAGGAGTATGCCGTCAGATTCAGTGAGTTGTCCAAATATGTACCTCACTTGGTTTCTACAGTTAAGGGACAAGTCTGTAGATTCATTGAGGGGCTCAGGCATGATATTCGGTTCAACATGACTCGAGAGTTGGAGTCATATGTCTCGTTTTAGCAGCTAGTAGGGATCACTCGCCGGTTAGAGGGCATGTGGGACCGGGAGCGAGAGGACAGACGAGTTCAGGAGAGAGAGTACAAGGAAGCGAGGAGGCCTCATAGGCCGGAGAGATCTATTGGCCCTTATTATGGGGGTAGGGTATGACATGGTAGAGGTTTTGTGGGTCAGCTAGTTTAGTTTGCATTACCGGTTTCACAGGGAATTTCCGGTGCCCGTGGGTCTCAGAGTACTCGTGTTTCTCAGTTCCCATAGCCACGTCAACAGGGAGGTTGTTTTAAGTGTGGAGATATCATCCATATGGTGAGAGATTGTCCCAGGCTCCGAATAGGTGTATCACAGCAGGGTATTCAGGTGAGTAGAGGGAGCCCAAGAGGGGGAGGACCGACCCATTGATGTATTTCATATAGTAGGTTGGAGTTCGTTGTGCCAGATGTTATCACACAGGTATGTTTTGATAGGTTGCATAGGGGCACCAATTGTATTTCATTATAGTTCTGTGTAACGACCTGGCAGGTCGTTCCGTAGAATTTGCATTATTATTACTGTTTCTGCCTTGTCATGCATTAGTTATACCGTTTATGATGTTTCGAAGTTGGTTGGCTCGGATTCAGAATGGTTGTAGTAGGAATTGAGACACTTAGTCTCTAAAAGTAGCCTTATAGTTGGAAAAGTCAATTGGGAGTTGACTTATTGGTAAATGACCTCGGAATGCAGATTTTATGGCTCGGATAGATTTTTAAGGTGATTTGGGACTTAGGAGTGTGTTCGGAATGCTTTTGCGATGTCCGGTGTAGAATTAGGCTTGAATTGGTGAAAGTTAGTTTTTGGTGATTTCCGGTCGGCAGTGGAAAATAGGCTATCGGGGACGGAATGGAATTCCAGAAACTGGAGCAGGTCCGTAATGTCCTTTTGGATGTGTTTGCAAATGTTCAGGTCAATCGGAGGTGTTTTGGATGGTTTCGGCATCGTTGGTGAAACTTAGAAATTTCAAAGTTCATAGGCTTGAATTTGATGTGATTTTTGTGTTTTGCGTTGTTTTTGGTGTTTTGCGTTGTTTTTGTTGTTTCGAAGGCTCGACTAAGTTTGAATGATGTTATGGTGTGTGTTGGTAGGTTTGTTTGAGGTCCCGGGGGCCTCAAGTGTGTTTCGGATGATCAAACAGGCATTTTCGGGCCTTAGAGGATTGCTGGTTTTCTAGTTTTTGTGCAGCAGGAAAACCTTCTATGCGATCGCGTAGTTCAAGTTGAGGGGAGCGGGATTTTACTCTCTGCGATTGCATAAGTGTGTTCGCGATCGCAGAGGGTGGGCGGCTCAAGCAGTGCGATCGCGTGGGAGTTCATGCGATCGCGTAGAGATAGAGAGGCGTGTGTGGGTGTGGCCAGTTGTGCTACGCGATCGCGTGGGTAGGTTTGCGATCGCATGAGTTTAAGTCATAATGAATCGCGATCACGTAAGGTAAATAATTTAGGTTGTAGAATTGCTCTCCGCGATCGCGACTGGATGTCCGCGATCGAGATGAAGGAATGCCTGGGCAGTATATAAAAGGCCAGTCCGCGACCCTTTCTCACTTTTCCATAATTTTTGAACGAGATTAGAGCTTTTGGAGAGATTTTGAAGAGGAAAACGATAGTTCTTCGTTGAGGTAAGGTTTTTGGACTTCATAACTCGATTATATGTGATTAAGGACCTAATTAGTGGTGTTTAATTGGGGAAAATAGTGTAAACAGGGTTAATTAGGGCTTGAGTTTAAGAGACCTTCTAAGGGTGATAGGGGTCATTTGGACTCCTAGTTCAGCGTTCTTTATATGTATAGACTCATGAGAATATGAGGATCATTTTGGTATAGTTTATCGAGTTTCGAGGCGTGGGCCCGGGGGTCGGGTTTTGGTCAATTTATTGTGCCTAAAGTTGATATTTTTCGATTGGTTCATCTCCCTAGCGTATTTTGATGTGATAAATATGATTTTGATAGATTCGGAGTAGGGGTGTGCATTCGATTTATCGATTCGATTTTGACCCTTATCGACAATTACTTATTGATTATCGATTTATACATATGTTTATCGTTATCGTTTCAATAAGGTTTCGATTTTTTCGATTTCGATTTATTGATTTTTGGGGCTTATCGATTCGGTTATCGATTATACCAATAAGAAAATTTGCCGGATTCCACGGAAAGTATATTTCTATAAATACGTCTAACTAATATGGACAAAAAGAAACTAAAATAAGACGAACACCGTTTATAACATAAAAATTGTGTCAAAAGTTGTATATTATTTTTACAGCAGTTGATTTTTAATCAATTAATCCTAACCATGTTGATAAATGTGCTTTAGCATATTAATCTGCTCATATTAGAGAAATTACTTGGTTTAAATTATTGAAACATATACGATGTGATCTAAGACGCTCTCTATAACTGAGTTAATTGACATACGATAACTTGGATATTGTCAATAGCGTCATATAGCTTCTAATCTATAGCTATAGTTTTTTCCATATGTTATAGCTCCTGTTTTAAATTTAATATCTTATTGGTCGGTCATCATTTTTTATTTTATGCAGATTCTAACATGGTAAAGTGAATTTGGTGGAGAAACTGTGGTAGATACATTTTAGCTTTGGTATACAAAACCGTATATATATTGCTAAAACAAATTACTTAATATGCATGGATAGTATAAAGATTTTTACTCCGTCAATATATTTGAATTAATATAATTTTAGTTCACTAGTATGATTTTTTAAAGAATTACTCGCATTTATTTGTTGATAGTGTAAAAATTAGAACTATATAATAATATATTACTACACGTATTTATAGAGATATATTGTTTGTATTATATTCCGTATTTCCATACTAATATTTTATACACAAAAGAGAAAAATGAAATGAGTATATGAGAAGCTCTCACTGTTACGGATTTTGATGCAATGTAAGAGAGAGATGTACTGAAGAAGCCATACAACACACACACAAGAAACTGTGAGAGATAAAGAGAGAAAAAACTAATACTAATACTCCATTTTCGAAGCTTCTGGAAATAAATCTACCTTAGGTGGTTTGATTTTCCATGGATGTTCATCTCATCCCTTCAAAGAAATAAGATTTTTAAAAAATTAAAATAAAAAGTGAAAACCGTCAAGGAAAAAAATAAAATAAAAAATCAGCTTTTGATAGAATAAGGGTATATTTATCTTTTTAGTATATCTTATCGGTTTATCGATAAACCAATAACCGAAGAGGACAAAATCGAAATCGAAATCGATAACTCGATAAGGAAAATTTCGAAATCGAAATCGATAAATCGATAAACCGATAACAAATAATTGATTTGATTTATCGATAAACCGATTCGAATGCACACCCCTAATTCGGAGCATTCGGGAGCCGATTGGAGGGGAAAGAGTATTGTTGAGTAGCTTTTCGGGCTAGTTTGAGGTAAGTAATGTCTTTAAATCCTGTCCTGAGGGTATGAAACCCAGGACTTAACATCATTTCACTATTTTGGAGTGACGCACACACTGGATGACGAGTGTGGGGCGTGCACGAATTGGGAAATTGGAAATTGGTTCCTTCTGAGGCAACTGTTGAGTTGCGAAACTGCTTTTAAATCATATGTTAAATAGTACTACTATGTCTTTCATATATTTGGGATGTAAGCCATGTTTGCGGTCTAGTGCCGATCTGTTTTAACCCCTTGGGGGCTATTTTTTGATATTCCTCACGTAGTGACCATGATTTATACTCAATCATTCTTGTTGAACTGTTTTGACACTCAGTATTGCCGATTTATTATTCATGAAATAAAATACTATTTTGGGTCGAGAACCCCGTTTATTTATGGCCCGAGTGGCATGTTGAGAGTGTCTGACTGAGTGAGGCTGAGGGCCAATATTGTGAGGATATTTATGATATGATAGAGGTCGAGTGCCTGAGTGATGATTTCCATGTCTTGGTTGTTTATAGCGCTTGGGCTGTAGGAGCCCCTCCGGAGTTTGTACACCATCAGTGAGCTCAGGTACCTACTGAGTGCCGAGTGCCGAATGATTTGGGAGGCATGAGTGACGGTGAGGTGTTGAGTGACTGTTACTGAGTGATGGTGAGGTGTTGAGTGACAGTTTATGAGTGATTATTTGGCCCAAGGGGCGATTTATAATGATATTTTTGTTGAGTTCTGATTATGATTCATTTCATCTTTCATACTGATTTCTTTGGGAATTTTACTGAGAAACATTGGGAAACGTACTTGTTCAAACGATTTTACGGAAACTGATTTTTGAACATATGGACTAAATGTATATTTTGTTAAGACTCAGTATTTTACTATTGTGAATTGATGTTTTGTTGTTGTGTGTTTCTTATCGTCAGACTTGATTTATTTTTATTACTACTGAGTTGGCGTACTAATCATTACTCCATGCACCTTTTTGTGAAGATCCAGGTACTGGTTCTGAGCAGTAGTCATCCGAGTTAGTTCGGCGTCAGCATTCAGGATTTTGAGGTAGATTTCTAGCGTCCGCATCATCTCTATTTCCCTTCCTTCAGTGAGTATTTAGTATTTGTTCTGAGACATTGTATTATGACATTAGAAGTGTAGTATTACTCTTAGATGCTCGTTATCCATTGACTCCAGTTCTGGGAGAAGGGTTATAGTCTGTTAGATTACTTATGATGTTTAAAGAATTTGAGTATTATATACTTGCTATGAAACGTTATTTAATGAATTTGGGATAATTCGCCAAAGTAATTGGGTAATTATGTGATAATGGATAGCCTAGTTCCACGATAGGCGTCATCACGACCAGATAGGATTTGGGGTCGTGACAAGTTGGTATCAGAGTACTAGGTTACACAGGACTCAACGATCATGAGCAGGTTTAGTAGAGTCTTGCAGATCGGTACAGAGACGTCTGTACTTATCTTCGAGAGGCTATAGAACTCTTAAGAAAAATCTCATTTTCTTGAACTCTATCGTGCCATTCTATTTATTCTGGAAATCTAAACTCCTGTTGTTTCATTCTCTCAAAGATGGTAAGGACACGCGCTACGGATCAGAGTGACCAGACACCAGCTGGACCCACGAGAGGTCGAGGCTGTGGTAGAGTTAGGGGCCAGCATGTGTAGCAGCCGGGACAGTACCAGTGGATCCCCCTACTATTCAGGATCAGGTTCCCGTCGCGGGTACCCTAGTGGGACAGGCTCAGGCACCGATAGTGCCCATTGTCATTCCGAGTCTTCAGGAGACCCTGGCTCAGATCTTGACAGTATATACCAATTAGGCTCAGGCAGTCGCTATGTCTACTACTACCGTTATATCTCAGGCCGGGGGAGGCACTCAGACTCCAGATGCCTGGACACCTGAGCAGGTTGTACAGGGTCTTCAGACACCAGGGGCAGTCCCGGCCCAGCCGGTTGCTCCAGTTCATGACTATGTTGTCCTAGCTATGCCCGAGGGTGAGGATTCCTAGGGTTTTCTGGATAAGTTCCAGAGGATACTCCGTACTGGTGGGATTCTGGAGGCCAGTGGGGTCTCGTTTGCGACATTTCAGTTGTTGGTGCTGCTTTCACTTCGTGGGAGGCATTTGAGAGGCGTAGGCCGGTTGGTTCAGCACCCCTCACCTGGTAGCAGTTCTCCACGATCTTTTTGGAGAAGTATGTTCCTCAGTCCCACATAGAGGAACAGCGCAGGCAGTTTGAGCAGCTGTGCCAGGGAGATTTGTCAGTTACACAGTACGAGATGCGGTTTTCTGAGTTGGTTCGGCATGCTTCTAAGTTAGTCCCTACTGATAGGGAGAGGAATAGGAGGTTTGTAGATGGCCTCACTTACCAGCTCCGCATTTTGATGACCAGGGAGAGAGTGTCTAGAGCTACATTCAAGCAGGTTGGTCACATTGCTCGGGATATTGAGTCGGTTCGCAGGCAGGAGCGTGAGGAGAGGCAAGCCAAGAGGACTCGGGGAACAAGTAGCTTCAGTAGTGCCCCTTCTAGAGGGTAGTTGTAGCACAGCAGAGGTCGCCAATTTAGACCTCCTCAGCCAACTCGCCTAGCTTATAGTGGCGCATCTTCAGGGCAGGGTCCCCGCAGCTCTTATCCGGGTTGTTCATCCTTTAGTGCCCTTCCAGCTCAGAGTTCCTCCAGAGCATCGTCATTCCAGGGTTCTTCTATGCATGGTTCATCCGGTAGCTATCCTGGTGGTAGGGGTTCCCTTTAGTCCCCCTCTCCAGCTCTAGGTAGTTTCTTCGAGTGTGGAGAGTTTGGACATGTGTGGAGGCAGTGTCCTCGCCGTCCTGGTAATTTATCTTAGTAGAGGGGTCATCCCTCAACTTCAGCCCCAGTCACTTCACCACCCACCCAGGCAGCTGGGGTGGAGGTCAGGCAGCCATGGGGTGCCCTAGAGGGGGAGGTCGATCAGGTGGAGGTCAGCCATGTATCTATGCACTCCAAGCTAGGCCTGATGCTATGGCCTCTGATGCGGTGATTACATGTACTATCTTAGTCTATCACAGTGATGCTTTGGCTTTATTTGACCCTGTTTCCACATACTCTTATGTTTCGTCATATTTTTCACACTTTTTTAGTATGCCCCGTGAGTCTTTAGTTACATATGTTCATGTGTCGACTCCGGTGGGTGATGTTATTGTTGTGAACCGTGTGTATCGGTCGTGTGTGGTGTCTATTGGGGGTCTGGAGACCCGAGTGGACTTGTTGTTACTCAGCATGGTTGATTTTGATGTGATACTGGGCATGGATTGGTTATCCCCATGTCATGCTATTCTTGATTGTCACGCTAAGATCGTGACCATGGCTATACCCGGAGTTCCGAGAGTTGTGTGGAGAGGGTCTATTGAGTATGTGCCTAGCAAAGTGATTTCTTACTTGAAGGCTCAGAGTATGGTTGAGAAAGGATGTGAATCTTATCTGGCTTTTGTAAGGGATGTTAGTAGTGAGACTCCTTCTGTTGATTCTGTTCCTGTGGTCCGTGATTTTCCGGATGTATTCTCTGCAGACCTGTCAGGCATGCCACCTGACAGGGACATTGATTTTGGTATTGATCTGGTGCCAGGCACCCAGCCTATCTCTACTCCACCTTATCGTATGGCACCAGCAGAGTTGAAGGAATTGAAAGAGCAGCTTCAGGAACTCCTAGATAAGGGGTTCATTCGGCCTAGTGTGTCACCTTAGGGTGCACCGGTGTTGTTTGTGAAGAAAAAGGATGGTTCCATGCGCATGTGTATTGATTATCGCCAGCTGAACAAGGTTACAGTGAAGAACCGGTATCCTTTGCCCCGTATTGATGACTTGTTTGACCAGCTTCAAGGAGCTAGAGTGTTCTCCAAGATTGACTTGAGGTCCGAGTATCATCAGTTGAAGATTCGGGATTCTGACATTCCGAAGACGGCTTTCAGGACCAGATATGGTCATTATGAGTTTCTGGTTATGTCATTTGGGCTGGCCAATGCCCCAGCCGCGTTCATGCATTTAATGAACAGCGTGTTTCAGACTTACCTTGATTCTTTCTTCATTGTGTTCATTGATGACATCCTAGTATATTCCCATAGCCTGGAGGAGCATGCTCAGCATTTGAGGGTTGTGTTACAGAGGTTGAGGGAGGAGAAGCTTTATGCAATGTTCTCCAAGTGTGAGTTTTGTCTTGGTTCAGTAGCTTTCTTGGGGCACGTGGTGTCTAGTGAGGGTATTCAGGTTGATCCGAAGAAGATTGAGGTGGTGCAGAGTTGGCCCAGACCATCCTCAGCTACAGATGTTAGGAGTTTCCTTGGTTTGGGGGGATATTACCGTCGCTTTGTGGAGGGATTCTCTTCTATTGCTTCACCCTTGACCAGATTGACCCAGAAGGGTGCTCCATTCAGATGGTCTGATGAGTGTGAGGAGAGCTTTCAGAAGCTCAAGTCAGCATTGACCACAGCTCCGGTGTTGGTTTTGCCTACTGGTTTGGGTTCTTATACAGTCTATTGTGATGCTTCTAGAGTTGGTTTGGGAGTGGTATTGATGCAGGACGGTAGGGTGATCGCCTACGCGTCTATACAATTGAAGGTGCACGAGAAGAACTATCCAGTGCACGATCTTGAGTTAGTTTCCATTGTTCATGCCTTAAAGATTTGGCGTCATTATTTGTATGGAGTACAGTGTGAGATTTTCACCGACCATCGTAGTTTGCAGTACCTGCTGAAGTAGTAGCACTTGAATTTGCGTCAGATGAGGTGGTTAGAGCTTTTCAAGGATTATGACCTCACTATTTTATATCATCCGGGGAAGGCCAATGTAGTGTCGATGCCCTGAGTCGCAGAGCAGATAGTTTGGGGAGTCTAGCCTACCTTTCAACAACAGAGCGACCTTTAGCACTTAATGTTCAGTCTTTAGCGGGTCACTTGGTGAGATTGGATTTGTTAGAGCCTCCGCAGGTGTTAGCTAGCATGGTTTCCAGGTCTTCTCTTTATGATCAGATTAGAGAATGCCAGTATGATGACCGACACTTATTAGTTTTTCAGGATAGGGTCCGTCGACGTGATGCCAGGGATGTGACGATTGATGATGACGGGTTTATGAGGATGCAGGGCCGTATTTGCGTGCCTAATGTGGATGGGCTTCGAGAGTTGATATTAGTAGAGGCTCACAGCTCGCGGTATTCTATCCATCTGGGTGCCGCGAAGATATATCAGGATCTGAGACAGCAGTACTGGTGGAGGCGGATGAAGAGAGATATTGTTGAGTATGTATCCCGGTGTCTCAACTGCCAGCAGGTCAAGTATGAACACCAGAGACCAGGTGGATTACTTCAGAGGTTAGATATTTCGGAGTGGAAGTGGGAGCGGATCACCATGGACTTTGTAGTTGGGCTTCCACGGACTTCGAAGGGTTTTTATGCTATTTGGGTCATTGTGGATCGGCTGACCAAGTTCGCACACTTCATTCCTGTCAGTACTACTTATACTTCGGAGCGGTTAGTTGGGATCTACATCAGGGAGATTGTCCGATTGCATGGAGTTCCGGTTTCTATCATTTCTGACAGAGGTACTCAGTTCACGTCTCAGTTTTGGAGAGCCGTGCAGAAAGGTTTGGGTACTCAGGTAGAGTTGAGCACTACAAATCATCCCTAGACCGATGGGCAATCGGAGTGGACTATTCAGATTTTAGGGGACATGTTGTGTGCATGTGTGATTGATTTTAGGGATTCATGGGACCAGTTTCTGCCACTCGCGGAGTTTGCATATAACAATAACTACCAGTCCAGTATTCAGATAGCCCCGTATGAGGCTTTATATGGTAGGAGGTGTAGATCTCTGGTTGGTTGGTTTGAGTTGGGTGAGGTTAGGCTATTGGGCACAGATTTGGTTCAGGATGCGTTGGAGAAGGTGAAGTTGATTCAGGAGCGACTTCGCACGACGCAGTCTAGGCAGAAGAGTTATGCAGACCGGAAGGTCCGGGATGTGTCTTTCATGGTGGAAGAGAAGGTACTGCTGAAGGTGTCACCCATGAAGGGTGTTATGAGGTTCGGGAAGAGGGGAAAGCTGAGTCCCCGGTTCATTGGGCCTTTTGAGGTGCTACAGAGGATTGGAAAGGTAGCTTATAGACTTGCCTTGCCACCCAACTTATTGAGTGTTCATCCGGTATTCCATGTGTCGATGCTCCAGAAGTATATAGGTGACACATCTCATGTTCTAGACTTCAATACAGTGCAACTTGAGGGTGATATGTCATATAAGGTAGAGCCAGTGGCCATTTTGGGTCGTCAGGTCAGAAAATTGAGGTCTAAGGATATAGCTTCAGTGAAGGTGCAGTGCAGAGGTTAGCCAATGGAGGAGGCTACTTGGGAGACCGAGCAGGAGATACGGAGCAGATATCCTCACTTGTTTGAGGCTCCAGGTATGTTTCTAGACCCGTTAGAGGACGAAAGTTTGTTTAAGAGGGGGAGAATGTAACGACCCGGCCGGTCATTCCGTAGAATTTTCATTATTATTACTGTTTCTGCCTTGTCATGCATTAGTTATACCGTTTATGATGTGTCGTAGTTGGTTGGCTCGGGTTCGGAATGGTTGTAGTAGGAATTGAGACACTTAGTCTCTAAAAGTAGCCTTATAGTTGAAAAAATCAACTGGGAGTTGACTTATTGGTAAATGATCTCGGAATGCAGATTTTATGGCTCGGATAGTTTCGTTAGGTGATTTGGGACTTAGGAGTGTGTTCGGAATGCTTTTGCGATGTCCGGGGTAGAATTAGGCTTGAATTCGCAAAAGTTAGTTTTTGGTGATTTCCGGTCGGCAGTGAAAAATAGGCTATCGGGGTCAGAATGGAATTCCGAAAACTGGAGCAGGTTCGTAATGTCCTTTTGGATGTGTGTGCAAATATTCAGGTCAATCGTAGGTGTTTTGGATGTTTTCGGCATCGTTGGTGAAGCTTAGAAATTTCAAAGTTCATAGGCTTGAATTTGATGTGATTTTGGTATTTTTGGTGTTTCGAAGGCTCGACTACGTTTGAATGATGTTATGGGGTGTGTTGGTAAGTTTGTTTGAGGTCCCGGGGGCCTTGGGTGAGTTTCGGATGATCAAACGGGCATTTTCGGGCCTTAGAGGATTGCTGGTTTTCTGGTTTTTGTGCAGCAGGAAAACCTTCTCTATGATCGCGTGAGAAGAACCGCGATCGCGTAGTTCAAGTTGAAGGGAGCAAGATTTTACTCTCTGCGATCGCATAAGTATGTTCGCGACCGTAGAGGTTGGGCGGCTCAAGCAGTGCGATCGCGTAGAGATAGAGAGGCGTGTGTGGGTGTGGCCAGTTGTGCTACGCGATCGTGGGGGTAGGTTCGCGATCGCGTGAGTTTAAGTCATAATGAATCGCGATCGCGTGCAGATATTCGTGATCACGTAGGGTAAATAATTTAGGCTGTAGAATTGCTCTCCGCGATCGCGGTTGGATGTCCGCGATCGAGATGAAGGAATGCCTGGGCAGTATATAAAAGGCCAGTCTGCGGCCCTTTCTCACTTTTCCACAATTTTTGAACGAGATTAGAGCTTTAGGAGAGATTTTGAAGAGGGAAACGATAGTTCTTCATTGAAGTAAGGTTTTTGGACTTCATAACTCGATCATATGTGATTAAGGACCTAATTAGTGGTGTTTAATTGGGAAAAATCAGTGTAAAAAGGGTTAATTAGAGCTTGAGTTTAAGAGACCTTCTAAAGGTGATTTGAGGGGTCATTTGGACTCCGATTTCAGCGTTCTTTATATGTATAGACTCATGGGAATATGAGGATCATTTTGGTATAAAGTTTATTGAATTTTGAGACGTGGGCCCGGGGGGTCGGGTTTTGGCCAATTTTGGGAATTGTGCCTAAAGTTGATATTTTTTGATTGGTTCATCTCCCTAGCGTATTTTGATGTGATAAATCTGATTTTGATAGATTCGGAGCATTCGGGAGCCGATTCGAGGGGCAAGAGTATTGCGGAGTAGCTTTTCGGGCTAGTTTGAGGTAAGTAATGTCTTTAAATCATGTCCTGAGAGTATGAAACCCCAGACTTTACATCATTTCAATGTATTGGAGTGATGCACACACTGGATGACAAGTGTGGGGCGTGCAAGAATTGGGAAATTGGAAATGGGTTCCTTCTGAGGCAACTGTTGAGTTGCGAAACTGATTTTAAATCATATGTTAAATAGTATTACTATGTTTTTCATATATTTGGGTTGTAAGCCATGTTTGCGGCCTAGTGCCGATCTGTTTTAATCCCTTGGGGGCTATTTTCTGATTCCTCACGTAGTGACCATGATTTATACTCAATCATTCTTGTTGAACTGTTTTGAAACTCAGTATTGCCGATATTATCATTCATGAAATAAAATACTATCTTGGGTCGAGAACCCCGTTTATTTATGGCCCGAGTGGCATGTTGGGAGTGTTTGACTGAGTGAGGCCGAGGGCAAATATTGTGAGGATATTTATGATGTGAGAGAGGCCGAGTGCCTGAGTGATGATTGTCATGTCTTGGATGTTTATAGCGCTTCGGCTGTAGAAGCCCCTCCGGAGTCTGTACACCCCTAGTGAGCGCAGGTACCTACTGAGTGCGAGTGACGAGTGATTTGGGAGGCATGAGTGACTATGAGGTGTTGAGTGACTGTTACTGAGTGATGGTGAGGTGTTGAGTGACTGATTATGAGTGATGATTTGGCCCAAGGGGCGGTTTATAATGATATTTTTGCTGAGTTCTGATTATGATACATTTCATCTTTCATACTGATTTCTTTGGGAATTTTACTGAGAAACATTGGGAAACGTACTTGTTCAAAGGATATTTATGCAAACTAGTTTTTAAACATATGGACTAAATGTATTTTTTGTTAAGACTTAGTATTTTACTATTGTGAATTGATGTTTTGTTATTGTGTGTTTCTTATCGTCAGACTTGATTTATTTTCATTACTACTGAGTTGGCGTACTCATCATTACTCTCTGCACCTCTGTGTGAAGATCCAGGTACTGGTTCTGAGCAGTAGTCATCCGAGTCCGTTCAGCGTCAACATTCGGGATTTTGAGGTAGATGTCCAGCGCATGCAGCATCTCTATTTGCCTTCCTTTATTGAGTATTTAGTATTTGTTCTGAGACATTGTATTATGACATTAGTAGTGTAGTATTACTCTTAGATGCTCGTGATCCGTTGACTCCAGTTCTGGGAGAAGGGTTATAGTCTGTTAGATTACTTATGTTGTTTAAAGAATTTGAGTATTATATACTTGCTATGAAATGTTATTTAATGAATTTGGGATAATTCGCCAAAGTAATTGGGTAATTATGTGATAATGGCTAGCCTAGTTCCACGATAGGCGCCATCACGACCAGATAGGATTTGGGGTCGTGACATTCTGCTGGTCGGGACGAGTTCCCTTATTTGTTGTTTCATTTAGGAGTGAGTTTCATACTTTGCACTCTATTTTTCATGTCTGCTCATGTTGGGAGATTCAAAAAGTGGTAGCACGTGTCTATCGTTGTTTTCATTCAGCATTGAGAGTGGTGAGACTAGAAGTGGGTCCTTGTTGTTTATCATGGTGGCTTTATGTGATTTTTCCTTAGTACTTTGGTTACGAGCTGTGATTTGATACTCTATCGAGATGTGAGTTAAGTGAGCGTTATGATTTTTATTAGCCGAGATGAGTTAGTGGGAGATTTCCATTGGTATGATATATATTCGGTATGTGATTTAGAGTTGAGAGCGAGACCCTCGTGATCTTTTATGATTCAATATGTTGGGACCGGACTGAGTACCGCGGTGGAAATTTTATTAGGATGGGATCCTTATGATTTGTTTATATTTTTTCATTCCTTCCTTGTTATATCGGTTATGGGTCAATACTGATGGAGAGTAGTGCTTGTCGGGCTGTATGATAGTTTCCTTATGTGTTTCCCTTTTCATATTCAGTCATTTTCGTTCTGCGCTTCTTGAGTTTAGCTTGCGGGGTGTGTGCCCGGTGGTGTTATGTTAGTTGTGGATTGGTGATTCGATTGTCTAATTAAGAGGACTTCGTGTTTCTGGCATTATTATCAGTGTTACAGAGGTTTGAAACAGAGTTTTATCGGTTATGAGGCTAATTGCCAATGCTGAGTTGATTTCGGGCAGCTATTGTGATCAAAAGTGTTATTATGGGCCTATGTGTGGTGTGCTATATTGTGTGATCATACCTTATGGGTATAGTCATGAGCTGATGCAGCTGGTTGAGGCTGATGCCGGATATGGATTTAGAATCGGGTCTTTTGAAAATGAGTATAAGGTGAGAAATTGAGGTATGAGGCTTATCGGTGGTGATAGGAAGGCTAAATCGTAGTTGAGGTTGTGTCATCAGGCTTATGTAGATTGGGGTGATGTGGGATCACCCGCAGGTGTGTGTTGGAAGTGTGCCTTCAGTGATTGGATGAGTTCGAGGTGAATATTGGCACGTTTGAGGACGAACGTTTGTTTTAAGAGGGAGAGAATGTAACGACCCGACCGGTCGTTTTGAGAATTTAAGCTTCGTTCGGTGGCATAAGGTCATGAACAGCTTCATCTTGTGTGTATCGATCTGCGTGCATGGTTGGATTCAGTTATCGGATGGTCTGGAGTCGAATTGGAAGAGGGAATTTAAATTTTGGAAGCTTAAGCGGTGAGATTTGACCGGAGGTTTGACTTTTGTGTAAACGGACTCAGAATGAGTTTTGGGTAATGTCAACAGCTTCGTATGGTGATTTTTGTCTTAGGAGCGCATCCGGAATGCGTTTTGGAAGTCCGTAGTTGATTTAGGCTTGAATTGGCGAAATTGGAAATTTGGCAATACCTGGTCGGCAGTAGAAAATGTGATACCGGGGTCGGAATGGAATTCCGGAAGATGGAATAGGTTCGTAACATCAATTCTGCCGTGTGTGCAAAATTTCAGGTCATTCGGACGTGGTTTGGTTGGTTTCGGCATCGTTGGCGAATTTTGGAAGTTTAGGAATCCTTAGGCTCGGATTCGAGGTTAATTCGGTGTTTTGGTGTTGTTTTGAGTGTTTCGAAGGTTTGACTAAGTTCATGTATTGATACGTGACCTATTGGTGAAGTTGGTTGAGGACCCGAGGGGCTCGGGATGATTTCAGATGGTTAACGGGAAGTTTGAAGTTGGAAAATGCAGTCGGTGCTGCTGTTCTGGTGCGACCGCACCTACGAATAGGGAACCGCAGGTGCAAGCTTCGCAGGTGCTGAAAGGAATGCGCAGGTGCGAAAGGAAGCGGACTGGGCAGGCTCCGCAGGTGCGGAATATTGGGCGCATGTGTGGTCCCCACAGAAGCGATCTCTTGGGCGCAGGAGCGAGAAGGAGCGCAGGTGCGGTTGGACTCGCGCATCTGCGGTTGCGCAGATGCGGTTAACTGGTCCCAGGTGCGTATGTCCTGGGCAGGTTCTCATAAACGAGGGTTAGCCATTTTCTTCACATTTTGAGCTTTGGACTTCGGATTTGGGAGCGATTTTTGGGGATTTTCAAGCTAATCGAGTGGGTAAGTGTTCTTCACCTAAAATTATATATATTCCATGATTTTATCTTTGTTTTTATCATTTAAATTGTGTTTTGGGTTAAAGAAAATGTTGGTTTTGAAAGCAAATTTCTTAAATGAAAAATCGTGATTTGAGGGACCAAATGGTATCGAAATTTGATAAATTTTGTATGGTTGAACTCGTATTGGAATGGGTATTCGGTTTTTGTAAATTTTGTCGGGTTCCGAGGTGTGGGACCGGGGGTCGACTTTTGGGTCGATTTTTAGATTCTGGTAAAGATCGAAACTTTATTATTCGGAATAGTTCCTTATACGATTTATGTGTGTTTCTAAGTTGTTCTAGTTGGATTTGAGTCGTCCGGAGGTATTTTCACCCGAGAAATCCATTTTAGAGTATCGGGTTGTCGTTTTCGAGGTAAGTATCTTGCCTAACCTTGTGTAGGGGAACTACCCCTTAGGATTTGAGTCTTCTATGTTGACTGTAGCCCGTGTACGCGAGGTGATGAGTGTGTACTCAGACTTATTTGTATGAAGTTGGCCTTCTAGGGTTCTTAGGTCCTTATATTTCATGTGTATGAATTTGTAATTGTTATGACTGAGTTTCTGATTGCTAGTTTCATCTCTTCCTGCTTAAATTAGAAGTACTTGCTTTTAGACTCCCTTTGTTGCCGGTTTGATCTTAATTGACTTATTTGAAGAATATACCTCTCCTATCATCATGCTATAATTTTCTTCATAAACTGCCTATTTAGCTAAGATCAGTATCATCTCGCTTTATAAATTGTTTAGCAGTAATTTGAGTTAGGATCACCTTTGGCTACTTACCCTTATTTGGATTGTGGAAAATCTCTCATAACTATTCAACCTTAAAAAGGAAATTTAGATAACCCACCCCCTTAGTCGAATGGCTTGTACTTAGAATCTCTTGACTTGTGATGACATCTTATTGCGGACTTGAATACTGTGAATTCGTTGTTACATCGTGTTTCTCCCTGGTTAAGCTGATTCCTTTACGCTTATTATTTTCTTTCAGTGGTTATTCCTTGTGATTGAGTTCTACCGTTCTTGTGATTTAAGTTCTTGTATTGATTTGCTCGTCGTACATTGCATTTCTATCTTTTGTTGCTTATTTATTGTTGTGGCAATGTATGATGTTTCTGTCATGTTATGATTGTTATCTCTGTTGATTGCATCGCATATTTAAATATGGGACTACGGACGTATTTCGGGAGATCCCATCCCCCTCCCCCCCTCCATGTATTGTGTATTTACTTTGGGGACTACAGACGTATTCTGGGAGATCCCCCTAGCACTACATATTTACTTTTGGGGACTACAAACGTATTCTGGGAGAATTTACTTTTGGGGACTACGGACGTATTCTGCGAGATCTCCCCCAACACTGCATATTTACTTTGGGGACTACAGACGTATTCTGGGAGATTCTCCCATGTACTGTATGACAAATTCTGAACTACGGACGGAGTTCCGGTAGATTTATCTTGAAGAAATTATGATCGAAAGATAATTATTGAAAAGTATAGCTGAAAAGCATTTGCCTTGAAGAAAACTATGTTTGAAAGGATGTTGTTTCGAAAGGTATATTTGAAAAGCATTTATCTTGAAGAAAACTATGTTGAAAGACTAT
>ML260380.1:43522-66197 GCA_005239495.1 Nicotiana undulata | reverse complement strand
CCACTCTGATACCATGTTAAAGAAAGTTCCCTACCTCGTTCCAACGTGGAAGATTCTAACACCTGCATGCTTAGGCTTGCCAACTAAAGCGTGGACCATATCAGTGGCGGAGTCAGGAAATTCCCTTTGCCAGTGGGCTATGCAAGGGTGTTCAAAGTCTATCTTTCAATCAGTAACAAATAATATTTTACCTTATAAGTAGTATAATTTTTCGGCAAAGGGTGGATAGTTTACCACCCTTGGGCCAATATAGCTTCGCCCCTGGACGATATAAATATGGCGGCCCAACATCCATGAAATAAAGAATTAGGATGAGTCTGACTCTGATACTAACAACAACAACAACAACAACATACCTAGTAATATCTCACACCGTTGGGGTATGGGAGGGTGTTGTGAGGATAGAGAGATTGTTTCCAACAGACCCTCGGCTCAGGAAAGTATAAGCAAACCAACTCCCCCATCCGCTTCCAATGGGGGAGAACATTTCTTGTTGCTTCTTGATTGTATGTTTAACATGTCATCCTAATGAGCTACGGTGTCTGATATGGGAGAAATCCTAAATGGGAGGAACTGATATTTTGTACTTTGCACTGGACATTTATGTGCTGTTGGCGCATAGGCAATTTGTCACTATGGTAGTAACTTAAAAAAGATTAAAATTTTGACCCATCAACTTTAAATCCTAAATAGTTTCTATAAAGAATTACTTTTCACTTTTTCCTTTAATAAGATGCTCTTTTATGTATGAATCCCACTAGAAAGGTAATGAAGGAGGTGTTTGGCCATACACATATTTACATTCTTTTTCTTTTTCAGAAACGTATTTGTTCATGAAAATTAATAAGTTTTAGGAGATTTTTCGAAAATAAAATTTTCAAAAACCAAAAAATGGTACCGTTTCTCAAGTTTTTCCTCTCACAAAATTTTAATTTTTTTCCAAATAAAATACATGTCCAAATACAATTTTAGCTTTCACATAAAAAATTTTAACTAAACTTTAAAAATTCTGTTTTCTTTTTTTAGGTATCTATGGCCAAACGCCTACTAAGCTTATCTATCATAAACTTCATTTGTAATTTTTTACTAAAGTTTTCTGTCCAAGTCAAATGATACTATTAAATAAATTGAGGAGTACCAAAAATGTGACAAACAAGAACAGCCATACGGTCCGACAAGTATCTTGTGGCATTTTGTTGTATTATTATGTGAATTTAGTCTTTATCTTCTCCTGTTCCTTTCAGTATGTTAAAATATTTTTAAGTATAAAAATATAATTTTCAATTCGAATAAAAATAAACTTGTTCTATAAAGTAGGAAAGAGATTTCGTTGTCATATATTTCAGATTGACTTGATTAACGATCGTTTGGAATCTTTTATCGTTTTATTATTTAGTTGTTTAGGTAAACACATAAAAAATTTCTTTATTATTCTCAAGTGTAAACGACAACAAAGAGGTAACTTGTGGACGTCAGAATGCTCCTTTTCTAAATATTACTCCCTATGTTTCAAAAGGTTCGATACTATTTCTTTATTGCTTTGCACTAAAAAGGTTGACACCTTTCAATATTTCCTTAATAGTAAGTATTTAAAGCCAAACAAATGGTATGACAGGTTTTACAACATAAGTTTCAAAAGCTTAAACACCCACACAAATGTTATGACTTATTTAAATGTTAAAACCACAAATCTAAAAAATCTTCCTTTATTTATTAAAGTTTATGTCAACTTGGTCGAAAATTACACTATGGGTGAAATTAATTATATATATATATATATATATATATATATATATATATTATTTATTTATTGAATCCGCTTAGTTTAAAGTTTTGCTTCGGCCAGTGGCTGCAGCACATGGCTAAAAGTAAAGCAGAAAAAGAGTCGAACTGCATGTCTATTTCAAAAGACAAGATAAGCCCTCCCCCACCTCCACCCCACCCCCACACATGAAAGTTCATGAACGACTCACAAGAGAACGCGTGGTAGGTTTTGAACCAACTAAAAATAAACATCCTTAACCTATTGTATTTATTGTAGACTTACTATAAAATTTACTCCCTCGATTTTAATTTATGTGAAACTATTTGACTGGACACGAAATTTTTCTTTTTTTTTTCTTCTAAATTTGTGGTCCTAAACAAAGTGGAACCCAGATGTGATTATAAAAAGCTTCTCATTAAGAGTCAAATTGTAAGTTTAAGATTATTTCCTAATTTAAAAATATGTCATTCTTTTTTGAACGAACAAAAAAAAATATGTTTACATAAACTGAAACGAAGGAGTAACATTGGATAAATAGAGTAGTTTAACTAGGAGATGTCCTAAAAGTTCACTAGCAATTCACTAGCTTCGTATTGGGAAAATAAGCAGCTTCCTTAAATAGCAGAATCCTCCCTTTGCACTTTATATCCTTTTTGTGAACAATTATGACAAATGTAGATCGTTCGAGATTTTATTAAACAAAAGGAGTTGATTATCTCTAATTATTTTCTCTATTTTGTCATAAATAGCTAAAGATTATAGATCATGTTGATCTTGTCTCCTACGTTTATAAACGGAAGCAAATGTCAGCCCGATGCACAAGGCATCCTATATTGATATAGTGTCCGGAAAAAGGTTGCATTTCAAGAAATGAGATACAGACAAACTACAATCTTACACTAATGCAAGTATTATTGGCTGCTTCTACCGTTCAAACACGTAACCTATAAATCACACGAAAACTAATTTACAGGTTGCTCTAAGGCTCCTCTTCTACGTACATAAATAGACAAAAATATAAATACCTCACTTTTTACATATGTTGAACAAGAACCATATATATCCATGTGATATTAGAAAATGTACGTACCCGATTGAAGACCATAAAACCAAGGTCAAGAAGAAGGCCATCAACAGTAACAGTCTTGGCATGGCCGCCGAGATAATCTTCCTTTTCATAGACCACAACTTTAACACCAGCTTTTGCCAATTCATATGCAGAAACCAATCCACTTATTCCTGCCCCAACTACTGCTACTTTCATGTTTAATTTTCCCTACTTTTGCAAAAATAGTTAAGATGAAATATACATATAGACTGTAAAATGTAGAATGAAATAAACTCAACCAATATTGTCAAAGGCTAAGCAAAGGCAAAAGGCAAAAGGCAGTGAGGATTGGTTGGCTGACTACAAAAAGACACTAAACTTAAAACCAATTGGAAATAAGGAAAGAGAGATAAGGTCATGGGTCTTCTGATAAAAAAAAAAAAAAAAAAAAGAGTCTGACTAAAATAAACACCGGTGTCCTATTCCTGCATTTAGTAATAAGGTGAGGTGGATTCAAAATTTTAAAGTTTGTGAATTCGTAATTGCAAAATTTTACTACGTCCTATTTGATTTTATCGAAATTTTTTTTATTTTTTTCAAATTTGAACACCCGCTCTCAACTAGAATTTCTACGGACAACTTGAGCTTTATAAAATAAAAAACATGCATTAGATGTTGCAAGAATAATTTAGTTCCAGCAAGGATTATTAAAAAATAATCTCAATTTTTCCAACTTGACAGAATAATAGAGGGAGATAAAACAAAAAAAAAGGAGGAGAAAAGTAAACACATACATTTTTGAACCACAATTTTGTCTGTCGTTTTGCAAGGGGCTTTAAGAGTAACGTGGCTTAATGAAAACCTATCACCACACTTGGTAAGCTAGAGTTTCAAATACCAAGTCTCGCACAAAGAAAAAGTTCAACTTTCTCTGCCTTAGTTTATGATTTATCTAGCAAGTTCCAATAGGCAGCAAAGTCATAGTGATAAAAAGAATTAATCAACATTTGAATCATAATATACAATGAACGAGTTTGAAATATTTTAGTGACCATAGTTACTAATAATCACTCTATTAACTATTTGAAGGAAAAGTTTCTACTTTATATGGGTGAACTCGGGGTCAGCACACCCCAAGTCCTTGTTGAGTCAAACGAAGTATGAATGTATGAGATAGAGATCGAATGTGAGAACTCTTTGGTTCAAGGCTGGAACGGGGTGCTCGCAACCGGACCTAACAAGACAACACCCCTGAACCCAGAACAAGCTCCAAGACCTCAAAAAGCATTACAAACAGTTGCACAGGACTAATAGAGAGCAGCGATATCCGTACTAAACCGGATATCATGGCGCGGATCTCGCCCGATGGCGGTAGTGTACCAGTGATTGATGTACAAGGAAGATTTTTACCTTTTCTGGAATTGTACTTGAGGTGGAACTCCCCTACTATATAAAAGGAAAATATCTTATTCAATAGACACATTGTAACACGCATATCAAGGTAATACAAATTTATTTCCTACTTTTTAGCTATTGAAAGGTTTTCATTTTAATCATAATTCTCCATATACATTTGGCTTCGAATCGAGGGTCCGGTCGAGGGAAAAACTAAAGTTAAGCTTAATTTCGAGCCCGGATTCAACATCATAACTGGTTTGGTTATTTATTTTTTCTTTAATTTGTTTAACTAACGTTCTTGATTGCTTGTGTTGAATCAATCTACATATCCATAAAAGCGCGTACAAATAACTATTATCTGTTTTAAGAGTAAACAACTTGGTGCCCAGCGTGGGGCTAAGGATAATAGTCGTAGTTTCACACAAATCTCCATAACACACACACACACACACACACACACTATTTTACACCTTTTCTTTAAGGTCTCAATTTCAGGTCAACTTAAAAATGTCAAATTCCCATTCTGCTCACTTGAACGTTGAGGCTGAGTCTTGCCATCATGGGTAAAATAACAATCTGGTGCCTAGCAATGAGGTGCCCCTCTGATCCCAACGGAGTCACAGTTGCAAACCCAGTCAATGCTAACTCGCAGGTGGCCATCAACACCAACTTGCATACTGACCCCGAGAGCAGCGTTCGTGGAGGAGTCCGACCAACGGCTCGAGAAGCGCCTGAAGGCGACGGCGACGGCGTCAGACTACGACTGATTTTCAAAATGTTGCGGGCTCAACAGGCGGTGATAGCGCAACTGCAAATTCAAAGTCGCGCCCCCAACAGAGTTGAGTCCGAACCGTCCCTGAAAAACACCGGAAGAACTAAGCATATCACCGAAATGTCGGGCGAAGCTGAGTTCGGTGTCAGCCCCGAAGTAATGAAACTGCTAGAAGCATTAACGAAACGGGTAGACTCAGGTGAAAAGAAAATTGAGGCAAACGATAAGAAGGTAGAGACATATAATTCCCGGATCCAGGAGCGCCTCCAATATTGAAAGGCCTGGACTCCAAGAAATTTGTTCAGAAGCGTTTCCTCCGAGCGTGGCACCAAAGCCAATCCTGAAGAGGTTTCATATGCTCGATATTCCAAAATATAATGGAACCAGGGATCCAAATGAACATGTGACCTCCTACACATGAGCCATCAAAGGTAGCTACTTGGAATACGACTAAATAGAGTTAGTGTTATTAAAGAAGTTCGGGGAAACGTTGTCAAAAAGAGCGATGATGTGGTACCACAACTTGCCCCAAAATTCCATTGATTCGTTCGCTATTGTCACGACCCCAAATCCTAACAGATCGTGATGGCGCCTATCGTGGAACTAGGCTATCCACTATCTCATCATAACATATTTATTTATCAGAATATATCAAATCATTAATAATATTCAAGCAAGTATAGAATTTACTAAGTCTTTAACGAAGCACAATAAAATCCACAGTCTAAACTATTCCCCGGGACTGGAGTCAATGATCACGAGCATCTAAGAATAAAATAACACTACTAATGTCATAAAGTAGTATCTCAGAACCAAATGCTAAACACTACATGAAAGGAGGGAAATGGAGAAGTTGCGGACGCTGGACATCTAACTCAAAATCCCGAAGCTGATGTCGTACGAACTCGGGTGACTACTGCTCAGAACCAGTACCTGGATCTGCACACAGAGGTGCAGAGAGTAATGATGAGTATGCCAATTCAGTAGTAATGAAAATAAATCAAGTCTAAAGAATAAGAAACACACAACACAAATACACCAATTCACAAATAGTAAAACACAGAGTCTGAGTGAAATATATATTTAATACATGAGTGTGAAAACCAATTTCAAATATAATCCCCTGAACAAGTATATTTTCAAATGTTTCTCGGTAAAACTCCCAGTATATTAATGTGACATATGAAATGAATCAATATCAACACTCAGTAAAATATCATTATGAATCCGCCCCTCGGGCCATATCATCACTCAGCACCTCACCATCGCTCAGTAACAGTCACTCAGCACCTCACAGTCACTCATGCCTCCCAATCACTCGGCACTCGCACTTAGTAGGTACCTGCGCTCACTGGGGGTGTACAGACTCCGGAGGGGCTCTTTCAGCCCAAGCGCTATAAATAAGCCAAATCATGACAATCATCACTCAGGCACTCGGTCTCTCTCATATCATAGATATCCTCACAATAAAGGCTCTCGGCCTCACTCAGTCAGACACTCTCAACATGACACTCAGGCCATAAATATGCGGGGTTCTCGACCCAAAACAATGTTTCATTTCAAGAATTAATACCAGTAACTCAGCGTGTCAAAACAATTTATCAAGAAGGACTGAGTGTAAAATCATAATGTAATAAGTAAGAAATATCAGGAAAATAGCCCTCTAGGGGTTAAACAGATCGGCACTAGGCCCCAAACATGGCTTACATCCCAAATATATCAAATCATATCAATACTATAAAACATAGGCTATAAAAGCGGTTTCGCAACTCAATAGTCTCCAAAAAGGGAACATTTTTCCAAATTCTCAATTCGTGCACGCCCCACACTCGTCATCCAGTGTGTGCGTCATTCCAAAACCGTGAAGGGATGTAAAGTCCGGGGTTTCATACCTTCAGGACACGATTTAAAGACATTACTTACCTCAAACTAGCCCGAAAAGCTACTCCGTAACGCGTTTGCCCCTCGAATCAACTTCTGAGTGCTCCAAATCTATCAATTTTAGATTCATTACATCAAAATATGCTAAGGGAATGAAACCCAATCGAAAAATATCAACTTTATGCACAAAACCCAAAATTAGTCAAAACCCGACCCCCGGGCCCACGTCTCGAAACTCGACAAACTTTATACCAAAATGTTCCTCCTCATCCCACGAGTCCATACATATAAAGAACTCTAAAATTGGAGTTCAAATGACCCCTCAAATCACCCCTAGAAGGTCTATTAAACTCGAGCCCTAATCTCAACTTTTCCCACTGATTTTCCTTAATTAAACAATGTTAATTTGGTCCTTAATCACATATAATCGAGTTATTGGGTCCAAAATCCTTACCTCAATGAAGAACAATCGTTTTTCCTCTTCAAAATCGCTCCAAAAGAACTTTTCCCGTTCAAAAATGGTGGAAAAGTGGGCAAGGGTCGCGGATGGTCTTATTTATAATGCCCAGATATTTCCTTCATCGCGAACGCGGCCTCCTCCCCTTGTTCGCGAAGCACATTTTTCCCAGGCCTCAAATCAACCCTACGCGAACGCACTGAAAGGGTCACGATCGCGATGCGTTGCCTCGCCAACCCTCCGTGAACGCGGTCGACCCCTCGCGATCGCATAAGACAAATTCCCTGGGTCGCCAATCGCTCAAGACTCTTCGCGAACGCATACTCCTGGTCGCGAACGCAGTGCATCCTCCACCTAGGCCTTCGCGATCGCATCCTTCCCTTCGCGAACGCGAAGAACAACTCAGCCACCTCCCCAGTTAACCCTCCGCGAACGCGGGACCCCACCTGCGAACGCGATGAACAAATTTTCTTCAACACCACACTAGCAAAACAGCCATGTTCTAAACCACGAATCAATCCGTTGACCACCCGAAACTCAGATGAGGCCCTCGGGACCTCAACCAAACCTACCAACACGTCCCATAACATCATCCGAACAGTCGAGCCTTCAAAACACCAAAAACAACATCAAAACACCAAAATCACATCGAATTCAAGCTTATGAACTTTGAAATTTCTAAATTCCCTCAACGATGCCGAAACTATCCAAAACACCTCCGATTGACCTGGAATTTTGCAAACATATCCAAAATGACATCACGAACCTGTTCCAACTGTCGGAATTCCATTTCGACCCCGATAGCTTATTTTCCTCTGTCGACCGGAAATCGCCAAAAACTATTTTTTTCCAATTCAAGCCTAATTCTACACCGGACATCACAAAAATATTCCGAACACACTCCTAAGTCCCAAATCACCTAACGAAGCTATCCGAGCCATAAAATCTGCATTCCGAGGTCGTTTACCAATAAGTCAACTCCCAGTGGACTTTTTAACTATAAAGCTACTTTTAGAGACTAAGTGTCTCAATTCTCACTACAACCATTCTGAACCCGAGACAACCAATTCTAACACATCATAAACAATATAACCAACCTATGACAAGGCAAAAGCAGTAATAAAAATGCAAATTCTACAGAACGACCGGCCGGGTCGTTACATTCTCCCCCTCTTAAACAAACGTTCGTCCTCGAACGGGTCTTGAAACATACCTGGATTCTCAAACAAGTGAGGATATCTGCTCCGCATCTCCCGCTCAGTCTCCCAAGTAGCCTCCTCTACTGGCTGACCTCTCCACTGTACCTTCACTGAAGCTATATCTGTAGACCTCAACTTTCTGACTTGACGACCCAAAATAGCCACTGGCTCTACCTCATATGACATATCATCCTCGAGTTGAACTGTGCTGAAGTCTAAAACATGAGACGAGTCACCAACATACTTCCGGAGCATCAACACATGGAATATTGGGTGAACACTTGATAAGGTGGGTGGCAAGGAAAGTCTATAGGCCACCTCTCCCACCTTCTGAAGCACCTCAAAAGGACCAATAAACCGGGGACTCAGCTTTCCCCTCTTCCCGAACCTCATAACACCCTTCATGGGTGACACCTTCAACAATACCTTATCTCTCTCCATGAAAGACACATCCAGAACCTTTCGGTCCGCATAACTCTTTTTTCTAGACTGCGCTGTGCGAAGTCGCTCCTGAATCAACTTCACCTTCTCCAACGCATCCTGAACTAAATTTGTGCCCAACAGCCTAGCCTCACCGGGCTCAAACCAACCAACCGGAGATCTACACCTCCTACCATATAAAGCCTCATATGGGGCCATCTAAATACTGGATTGGTAGCTGTTATTGTATGCAAACTCCGCTAGTGGCAGAAATTGGTCATATGAACTCTGCACGACCCTCCAAAATTGAGATGTGAACTGTGTGCCTCTGTCAGAAATTATAGAAACTGAAACTCCGTGCAATCGGATAATCTCCCTGATGTAGATATTGGCTAACCGCTCTGAAGTATAAGTAGTACTGACAGGAATGAAGTGCGCGGACTTGGTCAGCCGATCCACAATGACCCAAATAGCATCAAAACCCTTCGAAGTCCGTGGAAGCCCAACTACAAAGTCCATAGTGATCCGCTCCCACTTCTACTCCGGAATATCTAACCTCTGAAGTAGTCCACCTGGTCTTTGGTTCTCATACTTGACCTGCTGGCAATTGAGACACCGTGCTACATACTCAACAATATCTCTCTTCATTCGCCTCCACCAATATTTCTGTCTCAGATCCTGATACATCTTCGCGGCACCCGGATGGATGGAATACCGCGAGCTATGGGCCTCTGCTAATATCAACTCTCGAAGCCCATCCACATGGGCACGCAAATACGGCCCTGCATCCTCATAACCCCGTCATCACCAATAGTCACGTCCCTGGCATCACCTCGACGGAACCTGTCTTGTAGAATTAACAAGTGTCGGTCATCATACTGGAGAGCTCTAATCTGATCATATAGAGAAGACCGGGAGCTATGCTAGCTAATACTCGCGGAGGCTTTGAAAAATCCAATCTCACCAACTGACCCGCTAAAGCCTGAACCTCAAGTGCTAAAGGTCGCTCTGCTGCTGGGAGATAGGCTAGACTCCCCAAACCCCTATCTGTGCGACTCAGGGCATCGACCACTACATTGGCCTTCCCCGGATGATATAAAATGGTAAGATCATAATCCTTGAGAAGCTCCAACCACCTCCTCTAACGTAAATTCAAGTCCTTCTGCTTCGGCAGATACGACAAGCTACGATGGTCGGTGAAAATCTCGCACTATACCTCATATAAATAATGGTGCCAAATCTTCAAAGCATGAACAATGGAAGCTAACTCAAGATCGTGCACGAGGTAATTCTTCTCGTGCACCTTCAACTGTCTAGACGCGTAGGCAATCACCCTACCGTCCTGCATCAATACCGCTCCCAAACCAACTCTAGAAGCATCCCAATAGACTGTATAAGAACTCGATCAAGTAGGCAAAACCAATACCGGAGTTGTGGTCAATGATGACTTGAGCTTCTGAAAGCTCTCCTCACACTCCTCGGACCATCTGAATAGAGCACCCTTCTGGGTCAATCTTGTCAAAGGTGAAGCAATAGAAGAGAATCCCTCCACAAAGCGACGGTAATAACCTGCCAACCCAAGGAAACTCCTAATCTCTGTAGCTGAGGACGGTCTGGGCCGAATCTGCACCGCCTCAATCTTCTTTGGATCAACCTGAATACCCTCACTAGACACCACGTGCCCCAAGAAAGCTACTGAACCAAGCCAAAACTCACACTTGGAGAATTTTGCATAAAGCTTCTCCTCCCTCAACCTCTGCAACACAACCCTCAAATGTTGAGCATGCTCCTCTTGGCTACGAGAATAAACCAGGATGTCATCAATGAATACAATGATGAAAGAATCAAGGTAAGGCTGAAACACATTGTTCTTCAAATGAATGAACGCGGCTGGGGCATTGGTCATCCCAAATGACATAACCAGAAACTCGTAATGACCATATCTGGTCCTGAAAGCAGTCTTCGGGACATCAAAATCCCGAATCTTCAACTGATGATACCCGGACCTCAAGTCAATCTTGGAGAACACTTTAACTCCCTGAAGCTGGTAAAAAAGTCATCAATATGGGGCAAAGGATACCGATTCTTCACCGTAACCTTGTTCAACTATCTATAGTCGATACACATGCGCATAGAGCCATCTTTCTTCTTCACAAAAAACACCGGTGCACCCCAAGGTGACATACTAGGCCGAATGAACCCCTTATCTAGGAGTTCCTGAAGCTTCTCTTTCAATTCTTTAAACTCTACTGGGACCATGCGGTAAGGTGGAATAGAGATAGGCTGGGTGTCTGCCAGGTCAATACCAAAATCAATGTCCTTGTCAGGTGGCATGCCTAACAGGTCTGCAGGGAATACGTCCGAAACTCACGGATCATAGGAACAAAATCAACAGAAGGAGTCTCACTATTAACATCCCTCACAAAAGCAAGATAAGATTCACACCCCTTCGCAACCATATGCTGAGCCCGCAAGTAAGAAATCACTCTGCTAGGCACGTACTCAACAGACCCTCTCCACTCAACTCTCGAAACTCCGGGCATAGCCAGGGTCACGGTCTTAGCATGATAATCAAGAATAGCATGACATGGGGATAACCAATCCATGCCCAGAATCACATCAAAATCAACCATGCTGAGTAACATCAAGTCCACTCGGGTCTCCAAACCCCCAATAGATATCACACAAGACCGATACACACAGTCCAAACAATAGTATCGCCCACCGGAGTTGACACATGAACAAATGTAACTAAGGACTCACGGGGCATACTCAGAAAGTGAACAAAATAGGATGAAACATAAGAGTACGTGGAACCAGGGTCAAATAAAGCCAAGGCATTACTGTAACAAACTAAGATAGAACCTGTAATCACTACATATGAGGCCATATCATTAGTCCTAGATGGAAGTGAATAAATACGTGGCTGACCTCCACCTGCTCGACCTTCCCCTCTAGGGCAGTCTTTGGCTTCCTGACCTCCACTCCTAGCTGCCTGGGTAGGTGGTGAAGTAACTGGGGCTGAAGTCGAGGGCTGACCCCTTTGCTGAGATGAACTACCCGGACGACGAGGACAAAACCTCCATCCGTGACCAAACTCTCCACACTCAAAGCAACTACCTGGGGTTGGAGATGGGGACTGAAGGGAACCCCTGCTACCATGATAGCTGCTAGATGAACAAGATCCATGTATAGAAGAACCCTAATTTGATGATGCTTTTGAGGAGCTCTGAGCTGGAAAGGCGCTAAAGGATGAACGACCCTGAAGAGAGCTGCGGGGACCCTGCCCCGAAGATGCGCCACTATAGGCTTGGCGGACTGGCTGTAGAGGTCTAAATGGGCGACCTTTGCTATGCTGAAATTTCCCTCTGGAAGGGGCACCACTGAAGCTACCTGATCCCCGAGGCCTCTTGGCCTCCCTCTTCTCACGCTCCTGCCTACGAACTGACTTAATGTCCCGAGCTATGTCGACAACCTGCTCAAATGTGGCTCCAGACACCCTCTCTCTGGTCATTAAGATATGGAGCTGGTAAGTGAGACCATCTACAAACCTTCGGATCCTCTCCCTATCAGTAGGGACTAACTCTGAAGCATGCCGAGCCAACTAAGAAAACCTCATCTCGTATTGTGTAACTGACATCTCTCCCTGGCGCAACTGCTCAAACTGTCTGCGTTGCTCCTCTCTGTGGGACTGAGGAACGTGCTTCTCCAGAAAGATCATGAAGAACTGTTGCCATGTAAGGGGTGCTGAACCAATCGACCCACGCCTCTCAAATTCCTCCCACCAAGTGAAGGCGGCACCAACAAACTGATATGTAGCAAATAAAACTCCGTTGGTCTCCAGAATCCCAGCAGTACGGAGCATCCTCTAGCATTTATCCAGAAAACCTTGGGCATCCTCGCCCTCTGTGCTGCTGAAAGTCGGAGGCTGAAGTCTGCTGAACCTCTCCAGCCTGTGCTGCTCATCCTCAGGCATAACTGGGACCACATAGTCCTGAACTGGGGCAACCGGCTATGCTGGGACTGCCCCCAGTGTCTGAAGGCCCTATACCACCTGCTCAGGTGTCCGGGCAGCTAGAGTCTGAGTGCCTCCCCCAGGCTGAGATGTGGCGGCAGTGGTAGACATAGCAACTGCCTGAGCCAAACTGGTACATACTGTCAATATATGAGCCAGGGTCTCCTGAAGACCCGGAATAACTATGGGCATTGTTGATGCCTGGGCCTGTCCAGCTGGGACACCTGCGATGGGAACCTGATCCTGAATAGTACAGGGATCCTCTAGTACTGTCACGGCTACTGCCTGGGCTGATCCCCTACCTATACCACGGCCTCTCATGGGTCCAGCTGGTGTCTGGTCATCCTAATTCGTAGCGCGTGTCCTCACCATATGTGAGAGAATGAAACAACAGATGTTTAGATTTCTAGAATCAATAGAGTGGCACGACAGAATTCAATAATTGAGATTTTTCCTAAGAGTTCTGTAGCCTCTCAAAGATAAGTACAAACGTCTCCATACCGATCCGCAAGACTCTACTAAACCTGCTCATGACTGTTGAGTCCTATGTAACCTAGGGCTCTGATACCAACTTGTCACGGCCCAAATCCTAACAGATCGTGATGGCACCTATCGTGGAACTATGCTAGCCAATATCTCATCATAACACATTTATTTATCAGAATATCTCAAATCATTAATAATATTCAAGCTAGTATAGAATTTACTAAGTCTTTAACGAAGCACAATAAAATCCACAGTCTAAACTATTCCCCAGGACTAGAGTTAATGATCACGAGCATCTAAGAATAAACTAACACTACTAATGTCATAAAGTAGTATCTCGGAACCAAATGCTAAACACTACATGAAAGGAGGGAAATAGAGAAGCTGCGGACGCTGGACAACTACCTCAAAATCCCGAAGCTGATGTCGTACGAACTCGGGTGACTATTGCCCAGAACCAGTACCTAGATCTGCACACTGAGGTGCAGGGAGTAATGATGAGTACGCCAACTCAGTAGTAATGAAAATAAATCATGTCTGAAGAATAAGAAACACACAACACAAATACACCAATTCACAAATAGTAAAACATAGAGTCTAAGTGAAATATATATTTAATACATGAGTGTGAAATCCATTTTCAAATAAAATCTTATGAACAAGTATATTTTCAAATGGTTCTCGGTAAAACTCCGAGTATATCAATGTGACATATGAAATGAATCAATATCAACACTTAGTAAAATATCATTATAAATCCGCCCCTCGGGCCATATCATCACTCAGCACCTCACCATCGCTCAGTAACAGTCACTCAGCACCTCATAGTCACTCATGCCTCCCAATCACTCTTCACTCGTCACTCGGCACTCGCACTCAGTAGCTACCTGCGCTCGCTGGGGGTATACAAACTCCGGAGGGGCTCCTTCAGCCCAAGCGCTATAAATAAGCCAAATCATGACAATCATCACTCAGGCACTCAGCCTCTCATATCATATATATCCTCACAATATAGGCTCTCGGCCTCACTCAGTCAGACACTCTCAACATGCCACTCGGGCCATAAATATGCGGGGTTCTTGACCCAAAATAGTGTTCCATTTCAAGAATTAATACCAGTAACTCAGAGTGTCAAAACAATTTATCAAGAAGGACTGAGTGTAAAATAATAATGTAATAAGTAAGGAATATCAGAAAAATAACCCCCTAGGGGATAAACAGAACGACGCTAGGCCCCAAACATGGCTTACAACCCAAATATATCAATACATATCAATACTATAAAACATAGGCTTTAAAAGCGGTTTCGCAACTCAATAGTCGCCAAAAAGGGAACATTTTTCCAAATTCTCAATTTGTGCACGCCCCACACTCGTCATCTGGTGTGTGCGTGAAGGGATGTAAAGTCCGGGGTTTCATACCCTCAGGACAGGATTTAAAGACATTACTTACCTCAAACTAGCCCGAAAAGCTACTCAGCAACGCGTTTGCCCCTCGAATCAACTTATTAGTGCTCCAAATCTATCAATTTCAGATTCATTACATCAAAATATGCTAAGGGAATGAAACCCAGTCGAAAAATATCAACTTTATGCACAAAACCCGAAATTAGTCAAAACCTGACCCCCGGGCCCACGTTTGGGAACTCGACAAACTTTACACCAAAATGTTCCTCATCATCCCACAAGTCCGTACATATAAAGAACTCTAAAATCGGAGTTCAAATGACCCCTCAAATCACCCCTAGAAGGTCTCTTAAACTCAAGCCCTAATCTCAACTTTTCCCACTGATTTCCTTAATTAAACACTGCTAATTTGGTCTTTAATCACATATAATCGAGTTATTGGGTCCAAAATCCTTACCTCAATGAAAAACCATTGTTTTCCCTCTTCAAAATCACTCAAAAAGCTCTTTTCCCGTTCAAAAATGGTGGAATAGTGAGCATGGGTCGCAGATGGTCTTATTTATAATGCCTAGGTATTTCATTCATCGCGAACGCGGCCTCCTCCTCGCGTTCGCGAAGCACATTTTCCCCAAGCCTCAAATCAACCCTACGCGAATGCACTGAAAGGGTCGCGATCGCAATGCGTTTCCTGGTCAACCCTCCGCGAACGCGGTCGACCCCTCGCGATCGCATAAGACAAATTCCTTGGGTCGCCAATCGCTCAAACCTCTTCGCGAACGCATACTCCTGATCGCGAACGCAGTGCATCCTCCACCTAGACCTTCGCGATCGCATCCTTACCTTCACGAACGCGAAGAAAAACTTATCCACCTCCCCAGTTAACCCTCCCCCAACGCAGGACCCCACCCGCGAACACGATGAACAGATTTTCTGCAACACCACACCAGCAAAACAACCAAGTTCTAAACCATGAATCGATCCATTGACCACCCGAAACTCACCCGAGGCCCTTGGGACCTCAACCAAACCTACCAACACGTCCCATAACATCATCCAAACTTAGTAGAGCCTTCGAAACACCTAAAATAACATCAAAACACCAAAATCCCATCGAACTCAAGCCTTTAAACTTTGAAATTTCTAAATTCCCTCAACGATGCCGAAACTATCCAAAACACCTCCGATTGACCTGAAATTTTGCAGACATATCCAAAATGACATTACAAACCTGTTCCAACTATTGGCATTCCATTCCAACCCCGATAGCCTATTTTCCACTACCGACCGGAAATCGCCAAAAACTAACTTTCGCCAATTCAAGCCTAATTCTACACCGGACATCACAAAAATATTCCGAACACACTCCTAAGTCCCAAATCACCTAACGAAGATATACGAGCCATAAAATCTGCATTACGAGGTCGTTTATCATTAAGTCAACTCCCAGTGGACTTTTTCAACTATAAAGCTACTTTTAGAGACTAAGTGTCTCAATTCTCACTACAACCATTCTGAACCCAAGCCAACCGACTATAACACATCATAAACAGTATAACCAACCTATGACAATGAAAAAGTAGTAATAAAAATGCAAATTCTATGGAACGACCGGTCGGGTCGTTACAACTATGCTCAAGGATACTTTTGTAAAGGCTCATGTCGGGGCCATCAAGGATAAGACCAGAAAATTGCACCTTTTCAAGGTTTAGCGAAGAGACAACGAGATGTTCAGGGAGGTCGTGTCAACGTTTCAAATGGAAAGGATGGACTTGCCTCCGGTTGCGGACAATTGGGCGGTTTTTAGGGTTTCACTCAAGGAGTTAACCCCCGAAGCTCCTTAGCTTCGCAGCAGCTGGAATAAAATTTGGTAGAGTACCCGGTAGTAACTTGGGCCGATGTCCACAACATGTACCAATCAAAAATTAGAGTCGAGGACAACCAACTCGGAGCTCCTTTTGGGTCAATTTATCCCATCAGAACGGACGATAGGCCTAAGAGAGTCGTCGATAATGAATCAAGGCCGGTTCGAGATCAGTATCAACTATACAGTGCAGATCGAATAGGGAACGAGCCTGGGCATAACCCCACAAGGAACGAGAAGAGAATCGACCATGGGGCCAATGGCCGAGGTCTGATTAGCAAGAATAGTTTTGACAGGCCGCTCGGGGGAAAGGAAGCACCGGGGTTATCAGAGTATAACTTCAACTTTGATGTAGCCAACATCGTAACAACCATTGGGCACATCAAAGAAACCAAGTAGCCTCGACCATTGTAGTCTAATCCTACATAGAGAGATCCTAACCTGATGTGTAAGTATCATGGAACTCATGGCCACATGATAGAGGACTGCCGACAATTGAGAGAAGAAGTTTCCCGATTGTTCAATAACGGGCACCTCTGAGAGTTTCTGAGTGATCGAGCAGAAAACCACTTTAGGAAGAGGGACTCCAATAAATGGACCGACCAAGAAGAACCTCAGCGCGTCATCAACATGATCATTTGAAGGGTCGATATCCCTCAGGGGGAAATTATAAAGCGCACTAAAATATCCATCACGAGGAAAACAATACCCGAGATACATCCCGGAGGGAACCATTTCAATCAGCAAGAAGGATGTCGAGGGCATTGTACAACCTCATAATGATGCACTGGTGATATCCGTACTTATCAACAAATCTCGAGTTCAACATGTGTTTATTGATCAAGGAAGCTCGGCCAACATCATCAGATTGAGGGTCGTATAACAATTGGGGTACAAGATCAAATAGTGCCGGCGGTCCGGGTGTTGAACGAATTTAACATGGCATGCGGAATTACTAAAGGAGAAATAACCGTGCTAGTGAATATCGCCTGGACGATTCAAGATACAAAATTCTACGTGATCGAAAGGGACATGAGGTATAATGCCTTATTCGAAAGGCCATGGGTTCACAACATGAGGGAAGTACCCTTAACATTACACCAAGCAATGAAGTTCCCTACGTCAGGAGGAATCAAGACAGTCTACGAAGAGCAGCCGACCGCAAAAGATGTTCGTAGTAGATGAGGTGATCCCAGTGCCCATGGTCTCGACATCAAAGACCACGGAGCCAGCCAGGAAGTAAGAAATTAAATACTAATCACCGATACCAACCCTGACCGAACCAGAAGAGTGAGGAGAATGATTACGAAGTTCCAAGGTCGTTCATTGCTCCCGATGATTCTGATGCTACCTAATCGACGGTCGAGGAGCTGGAGCAAGTCATATTGATCGAACACTTACCTAACCGGAAGGTATACTTGGGCACTGGGTTAACCCCCAGGAAGAAACTCATTGAATTTCTAATAGCTAACATAGATTGTTTCACTTGGTCCCATCTTGACATAACAGGGATCCGCTGGAGGTAACCACTCATAAGCTGAGTTTGGACCCGGAGTTTGACCCGGTTAAGCAAAAAAGGAGAATGCAGTCCGAGGTCAAGCACACATTCATCAAGGACGAGGTATCTAAACTCCTTAAAATAGGATCCATTCTAGAAGTTAAGTTCCTGGACTAGTTAGCCAACATAGTGGTAGTACCTAAGAAAGGAAATAAGCTATGAATGTGTGTGGATTATAAAGATCTGAATAAGACATACCCTAAGGATTTTTTTCCTTTTTCTAACACTGATCGAATGATTGACGCGAAGGCTGGACACGAGATACTCAGTTTTTTCGATGCGTAGTCCTGGTACTACCAAATGTAGATGGACGCATGCGATCAAGAAAAAACCTCATTTATCACTAAATTCAACACCTATTGTTATAACATAATGCCATTAGGATTAAAGAATGCCTGTGCCACCTATCAATGCCTAGTAAACCGGATGTTCGAAGAACAGATAGGAAAATCAATGGAAGTTTATATTGACGACATGTTAGTCAAGTCCCTGCGAGCAGAGGACCATTTGAGATATTTGCAGGAAACCTTCGACATATTGATGAGATACAATATGAAGCTAATCCCCGAAAAGTGCACATTCAGGGTCGAATCCAGAAAATTCCTCGGGTTCATGGTATCCAATCAAGGGATCAAGATCAATCCCGACAAAATTGAAGCCATAGAAGACATCACCATCGTGGAAAATGTCAAGTCCATTTAGAGGCTGACCGGGCGTATAGCCTCCCTGGGTCGATTCATATCGAGGTCCTTGGACAAAAGCCATTGGTTCTTCTGAATGTTGAAGAAGAAGAATAACTTTTCCTGGACCCCAGAATGCCAACAAGCTTTGGAAGAACTCAAACAGTACCTCTCAAGTCCCACTGTGCTCCCCACTTTGAAGGTGGATGAATAATTGTACCTTTACTTGGAGATTTCCTAGGTGGCGGTATGTGGAGTCTTAGTCCGGGAAGAGGAAGGTACACAATTTCCTATTTACTATGTAAGTAGAACTCTAGGCGAAGCCGAAACGAGGTATTCTCACTTGGAAATATTGGCGCTCGCTTTGCTAAGAGCCTCCAGAAAGGTAAAACCGTACTTTCAATGTTTGTAACCTCTTACCCACCAAGGAGCATCATGCACAAGCCTGAGCTCTCGGGCTGGTTGGCCAAATGGTCCATCGAAATCAGCGTGTACAATATCGAGTATTGACCCCGAACCTCCATAAAATCTCAAATTTTGACCGACTTCGTGGACGATTTACACCCGCGTTAGTGCCCGAAGTCGAAAGAGAATTATTGCTAGCCTCGGGGACTACCTCGTGAATTAGGACCTTTTTTACGGATGGTGCCTCAAACGCAAAGAGGCCAGGGCTCGACATCGTGCTGAAGCCTCCTACAGGGAATGTAGTTAGGCAGTCTATTAGAACTGTGAAATTGACTAACAATGAGGGCGAGTATGAGGTCTTGATTGCTGGTCTTGAATTGGCTAAACGCCTTGGGGTTGAGGTGGTCGAAGATAAACGATTCCCTTCTCGTGGAAAATCAAGTAATTGGGATGTTCGAAGTGAAAGAGAAATGAATGCGAAGGTATTTAGACAAGTTACAAGTAATGTTGTATCAATTCAAGGAATGGACCCTACAACACGTGCCCCGAGATCAAAATATTGAGGCTGATACTCTGGGGGTAGAATCTTTGGTTCGGAAATTAATTAGGGCCGACTATTATTTGTTCAAAATGGAGAAGGATGCAAAGGACTTCGTACGAAAATGTGACGGTTTCCAGAGACATGCGACGATGATCCATCAACCGAGAGAGCTACTACTCTTAGTCATGTCCACGTGGACGTTTATTAAATAGGGGATGGACATCCAGTCCCCTGCTATGGGCACCCGGTAAAGCTCAATTCATACTATTCAGGACTTACTATTTTTCCAAATGGGCCGTGGCTCAAGCATTCGAAAAGGTCGGGGAGAAAAAAGTCATTGACTTCATATGGGACCACATAATATGTTTACATGGGATACCGGCCGAAGTCGTGTGCGATAATGGGAAGCAATTCATCGACAACAAGGTAATTATTTCTTTTTGAAGATCACAAGATTAAGAAGATACTATCAATACCTTACTACCCTAGTGGGAACAGACATGCAGAGTCAACAAACAAGACTATACTTCAAAACCTAAAAACGAGGTTGACCGATGCCAAAGAGAAATGGAAGGAAATCTTGCCTGAAGTCTTATGGGCATATCGTACAACCTCAAAGTCTAGTACCGGGGCCACTCCATTTTCGTCGGTCTACGGATTGAAGCCTTGATACAAGTCGAGGTGGGAGAGTCGAGCCTCAGATTCCAATATGAGACCAAAGAGTCAAATGGCAAGGACATGGCCACGAGCCTAGAAATATTAGATGAAAGGCGTGACACAGCTTTAGTTCGATTGGCCGCCTATAAATAACGGATAAAAAGATACTATAACCGAAGAGCCAACCTACGACATTTCAAGATCGGAACTTGGTGTTGAGGAAAATTACACATCCGGAACCCGAATGAGGGAATGCTGGGACCGAACGAGGAAGGACCGTATTTAGTCATCGGAATTACCTCAAAGGCTCATACAAACTCGAAGCGAGAAATAGTGTGCAACTACCAAACAATTGGAACGTGACACACTTAAAATGGTACTACTACTAAGGTACATCTAAGCTACTCTTTAATCATGTTATGAATCAAACTAACACTTGCAGGCAACAATCAAGAATGGATGTGGCTATTAGGTCTGAAAGCACGCGTTGTACTCTTTTTCCCTTGAACCGGTTTTGTCCCAAAATGGAATTTTCGGCAAGGTTTTTAACGAGGCAACAATAAACGTTCTAACTTAGATTGAAAGGTCGGTCTCAGGTCGAAGACAATGATCGTTCACTCCATGTCAACAGTATCTGAACCCTTTCATGATCGACCTTAAATGTTGGGGGCCATTACCCTCGGACTAAGGATCAAGGGTTTTTAGCAAGGAAAGAAGAAAAACTTTGTATACTAGAAGCTACGGCTCGGTGGTTAGGATTCACTATAAGGGCCAAACGGTCGTATGAACAGTGCTCACATAGTTTACTCAAGTAGGATACAAGTTTTTTTACGCTTTCGATCATGCACTTTACACACTAAGAAATGAAAGAAAGTTTCACCTTATTATTTACGCATTTTTTTACCTCTTAAGATAAGCATCCTCAGAGCCCACGGGCTACCCCTACTAAGGGACTATCAAGCCCAAGGGCTACCCATATTCGGGGACTGTCGTTCGACGAAAGTTCGGGCAACCCAGGTGTCACGACCCGAATTCCCAACATTAGGGATAGTGATGGCGCCTAACACCACACTTGCTAGGAAAGCAAATGTTAGAATCCGATTAACTAATTTCCTTTGATGGTTTACTTAAGCATGAATAAATAATTTAAAGTAAACTTAATGTAAATTATTTCCACAAATAAAATACTAAACAATTAAATAAAAACGAACCACGAACTACTTATATAAATAGATCTAGAACTACCCCAGAGTCTGGTGTCACAATTCACGAACTACTAAAGAATACTACAAATAATGGGCTGAAAGAAATAGTGTAACTGTTCTAAATATAATAAAATAACATATGTAAAATAGGAGAAGACTCTCGGGATCTGCGAATGCCGGCAGATGTACTTCGTGTCTCCAAATGAATAGGAAGCTGCTCGGACTAGCTCTACTGCTGGCCGGTACCTAGATCTGTGCAAAAGAGCACAGAGTGTAGTATCGGTACAACCGACCCCATGTACTGAGTAAGTGCCGAGCCTAACCTCGATGAAGTAGTGACGAGGCCACGGCCGTGCTTTGACAACATATAATCTGTGACAGTATTATATAAAGCAAGAAAGAAATCTAAACAAATAAATAAGTAAGTACTGTAGCAGCAATAAAATAACTCCGCCGCCTTTTCCAGGCCTCAGCTATAACCTATACTCAAGTAAATCTCCAAACTTCCAAACCTTACTTTAAAATAATCACATATGCTAAATATAAGAAAAACTGTAGAGTAAATCAAGAATTTCCAAACCATTTAATTTTTTTTTTAAAATCAGTAAAAACACCATTATTCCCTATTTTTACAGTCTTGTTGCGGCGTGCAACCCGATCCCACCTATTCACAATATCACAATCAATTATCCATCCTTATCACACCAATAATTCACCTTTATCACACCAATTATCCAACCTTGTCACACCAATTATCCACCCTTATCACACCAATTATCCACCCTTATCACACCAAATATTCACCCTTATCATACCAATGATTCAAAAATCTCAAACAGAAAACAGTATAGCCCGTAGGCTTTAAACAACAACAAATGTAAATAATCAAAAGAACTAGCATCAATATATATATATATATAT